>APFE030622541.1:30677-43519 GCA_000404065.3 Pinus taeda
TATATATAACTCCAAACTATGATTATAACATATCTCAAGAGAAATTTAAATGTTGTATGAATTAAAGTGAAATCCTAACGAAAGGATATTTAGATCATCAAATTGAAATAATTATTAAGCCCAATTGTAGATGAAACATGAATCAAATAAATAGTTCAATGAGACCATGAAATCTACAATATTCATACAAGATAATTTAATTAATCAACTCAAAACGATCATTCTTTTGAAATAGTTGCTAGCAATAATACAATAACAGCTCATGCATACTCTTGCATTTGAAAATTGACCTAGAAAATGTATGAGATATTGATATCATAAAGAAATAAAGAAATAAAAAAATAATAGTACTAGACTTGTTTCTAGATTAGAGAACAAAATATTTAGGGGCTCTTGTATTCTCCAAGAAGATGACTTTTACAATAATGCTTAGAAAATTTCGTAGAAACTTTATAATCTCTTCTAACCTCTCAAGGGTTCCTTTAAATAATATTACAAAATAACAAATAGAAATTAATTCATGTCTTATTTCAATATATGTGAAAACAAAATATAAAAAAATGCTATGAAAAGTTGAGGACATTATGATTTCAAGGGAACTTGTTCAGCTGGTGTTGATCACTCTTTGCTTAATGGTTTAGCTAGCCAAGAAGCTTCCATATACCTTTTACATTGGGAGAAAAATTCTAATATATTTAATACTACAATAGATTACATATCATTTTTGGGATTCAATTGTGTTAAGTCAGTCATTCATCTATGACCATTTCCATGAGAGGTAGTCGCAACTGACTAATTTCTCATGATATTTGAATAGTCCACTTAGCACTCATTGCATTGGGTGATGCTCACAAGGGTGAAGAAGTGGGATTCAAACTAGAAAAATGAATCACGGAGCGTAAATCATCACTTTCGGGGCTTGCATCCGATAACGAGGACTTTCCGGGAGGTCACCCAACCCAGATCGCCGCTAGCTCAAGCATGCTTAACTGTGGAGTTTTCCCCACTATCAAGCCCACTTAGATTGCTACCCCATTTGAAAAACAATAGCAAGTATTGTGCCTTATGAACCATTCAAGTAGGTTTCCCTTGAATGGTTCATCAGGCACAGCACTTGCTAAGGTTTTGCAACTGGTGTAGCAAGGTAAGTGGGCTTGATTGTGGGGAAAACTCCACAGTTAAGTGCACTTGAGCTAGAGGCTATCTGGGATGGATGACCTCTCGGGAAGTCCTAGTTACCGGGTGAAAGCCTCGGAAGCAATGATTGACGATATGTGATTCATTTCACTAGTTTCAATCCCACTTCTTCACCCTTGTGAGCATCAACTGATGTAATGAGTGCTAAGTGGACTATTCAAAAATCATGAGAAATTAGTCAATAATGACTACCTCTCATGGAAATGGTCATAGATGAATGACTTACTTAACGCAGTTGAATCCCAAGAGTGACATCTAATGTAATGCATTTTGAAAACCCCCAATACTTACTAAAAAGGATGCCTTGTTAAGAAACCATCTCACAAAAATATAGAAAAGATAGATCGACGCCTTAGAATTCAGCCTCTTCGAGGGGGAAACCTCCTTTACATTACACAAATGAACCATTCATGGATTCTACAAATGACTAACCCTCCCTTCTATATATAGGAGTCTAAGGCGTCATAATATAATCAAGTCGAAATAACAGTAATAACATAAGGGAACAAAAATAAAAAATAGTGGGTTTCAATGGGGCATACTAATAACAATATGGGGATAATAGGGGTACAATTATAACAATAAGGGATACAATGAAAATAATAATGGGGGAATCACTAGTATAATAGGGACCTAACATGACCCTGTCCTTCTGAAAAGCATTGTCCTCAATGCTTGAGTAGTTCTGGATGCTTCTATATAAAATTCTCATCCTCCCATTTAGAATCTTCAGTGGATAAGTTCTTCCACTTGATGAGATACTCTGAAATTGATTGATTTCATAGCTATCAAGTTCTTTTCTTTGTGACTGCTTCTAGTTCCAATATGATTTTTCCTTCCTTTTCAAGTTCTGGCAATATTGTTTGAACTGGGAGCTTGTCACCTATAACCTTACTTAAACATGAAACATGGAAAACTGGGTGCACTCGGGAAGCGGTAGGAAGCTCCAATTTGTATGCCATAGTACCAATCTTTTGCAACACCTTGTATGCACCATAATACTTTGGTGATAATTTATGATATTTCTAAGATTTCTTGAGGGGCATTTGTTTATATGGTTGTAGTCGTAGGAATACCCTGTCACCTACATCAAAACTTCTTTTGCTGTGATGTTAATCTTCCTGTTGTTTCATTCTATTTTGCACCAATGTGAGGTTATCCTTTAAGAGTTAGAGAACTTGTTTTTTATGCTCGATGTGATGTTCCACTGCTTGAACCTTATAATTTTCTCTTAATTATGATGTGATGGATGGTGGATGATATCCATATAGTGCCATTAATGGGGTCATTTTTTCTACAGTATGGAAGGAAGTGTTATACCACCATTCAGCCCGGGGCAACCATTTGACCCATTCTGTCTATTTATCATATACAAAGAAATGAAGATATCCTTCCAAACATTTGTTTACTATCTCAGTTTGACCATCATATTGAGGATGATAAGATGAGCTATGAACTAACTGAGTACTGAGACATGAAAATATTTCTGTCCAAAAATTTCCAGTGAAAATGGGATCTTTGTTGCTTACAATAATATTTGGGTCTCCATGTAGATTTTGAATTGTTTCCATGAATGCAATAGAAACTATATTGGCTTTAAAAGGATGTGATAATGCACAAAAGTGTGCATTCTTGGAAAGTCTATCAACTACCACCATGATGACACTTTTTCCTTCAGACTTGGGTAAACCTGTGATAAAATCCATTGAAACCTCCTCCCAATGTTGGCTTGGAATGGATAAAGGTTGTAATAGACCTGGGGTGTTAATTGTTTCAAATTTATTTTGTTGGTAAATCGGACATTCCACCACAAAATTTTGAATATCTAATTTAAGCCTATCCAAATAAAAATTCCTTCTTAACCATGTCATAAATTTTTTAAAATCCCAAGTGCCATCCTAACGGAGAAGTGTGCAATTCCATATGAATCTTTTGTATGAGTTGGGAATTCTTACATAGGTATAAGTGATCTTTGTACCATAACAAATCATTTTTCCAACTAAATGTATCAGATGTACTGGGATCTTGTTGTAACTTTCAAATGAGTGCCCACACTTCTTCGTCATTCTTATATTCCTCCCTTGCTTCGTTTATCCAATTTGGTTGGATAATAGAAATGGCACACAACAATGCTTTCACATCCTCATCCTTTCTTGAGAGTGCATCTGTCGCACCATTTTCCTTCCCCTTTTTGTAGATGATTTCAAATTCATAACCTGACATCTTCGTGACCCATTTTTGTTTCTATTCAGAGGATAATATTTGTTCTAAAAAGTATTTAAGACTATCATGATCCATGTTTACCTTGAAGTTTCTTTACATTAGGCAAGGTTACCATTTCTTAAGGGCATGTATTATTGCCAACATTTCCTTCTCATAAATAGATTTGTGTAAATACTTTCCCTTGATTGGATGACTTTCGAAAGCAATGGATCTTTCATCTTGCATTTAAACAACACCAGTTCCATTTCCTAAAGCATCACATTCGATAATAAAGGTTTTTGTGAAGTCCAGCGTAGCTAAGACCGGTGCTTGGCACAATGCCTCTTTAAGATGTTCGAAGGCCTTTGTTGCTTCTAGAGTCCATGAAAATGCATCTTTATTCAATAATGTTGTTAGAGGTGTTTCGATTCTCCCATAATTCTTAACATACTTGTGATAATACCTTGTCAACCCGAGAAATCCTCACAAATTCTTTATGGATGTGGGGATTTTCCATTCCTTAATGGTTTTACTTTTGCTAGGGTCTACCTTAACACCTTCAGGAGATACAATATGACCTAAATATTCCACCTCTTGTACTTCAAAGAAACATTTGGAGATTTTTTCATATAATTGTTTCTCCTCCAATAGTTTGAGCACCCTGTCAACATGTTCAACAAGATCCTTCCAAGACTTGTTGTAGATTAGTATAGCATCAAAAAATACTAACACAAATACTGTAAGGAAGGGTTTGAAAATGGAATTCATCAAACCTTGAAATGTAGAAGGTGCATTGGTAAGGCCAAAAGGCATGACCAAAAATTCATAATGACCTTCATGAGTTCTAAATGTTGTTTTTCGAATTCCTTTAGCCTTCATTCTGATTTGATGATATCCTGAATGAAGATCCAACTTGGTGAAGTAAATTGATCCATGCAATTCATCCAATAATTCATCAATGACAGGAATGGGAAATTTATCTTTAATAGTGAGCTTGTTGAGCTCCCTATAATCTGGACACATGCACCATGATCCATCCTTCTTGTGCACCAATACTACTGGAGTAGAGAAAAAACTTTGACTAGATTGAATTATACCAACCTCTAGCATTTTTGCAACCATACGTTCAATTTCACTTTTTTGGGCATAGGGATATTTGTACAGCCTGATGTTTGGAGGAACACTTCCTGGAATCAAATGAATAACATGATCATGATCACGAATATGTGGGAGACCTTTGGGAGTCTCAAATACCTTGGAATGATTGTCCAAGACTTGTTGGAGATCTGCAGAAATAGATGATTTTGATGTGGGAACCTCTAGCGAACATAATTGTTTTATTACACCTCGTTTTTCCTTCTTTGGAAGTTTTGTCATACCGTTAGAGCTAATTATCTTTACCGGTTTCCTTGTAATACCCCTTAATTCAACTTCCTTTCCTTCCACACAAAATTTCATGAAAAGTTCTCGAAAATTAAAAGCTATTGTACCCAAGGATTTTAGGCATTGGACTCCTAGTACAAAATCAACACCACCCATTGGAATGGAGAGCATTGGGCTATTAAATACATATCCTCGCATGGATAGCTTGATATTATTGCACTTTCCAGAGAAATTTATGGTTCCTCCACTTGCAACCATCACTTGACACTCTAGTGCTGGATATAGGAAGCAATTCAATTACTTTACTATCTTACAATGAATAAAATTATGGGTGCTTCCCAAATCAATCAACACTATCACCTTTTTCTTCTTGATATGTCATTCTATCTTGATAGTTTGAGGAGTGGTAATTCCAGCCAATGCATTACAAGGTATGGTCAGATTCATTTCTTCTTTATCTAGGGTTTGTTCCTGGTGTATATCCTCTTCTTTTGACATTTCTTGTTCCTTTTCTTCCTCCTCTTCACAATCTATGTAGAATAATTTCTTCTTAGCACACTTATGAGCTTTAATGTATTTTCTATTACAACTGTAACAAAGCCCTATTGCTCTTTTTTCTTCCAATTGCTGTGGTGCCAACTTTGTAGGTTGTGGAAGGCTATGGGAAACAACACTTCCATCTTTATAGTTGTGAGTGGTAGGCTTCCTAGTTAGCATAATTTTGCTTTCCATTTTTCTTGCTAACCTGAATGCCTTCTCCAATGAATTAGGTTCCCAAAGGCAAACCTCATGTTGGATATTATCCTTTAAAGTCCCTATGAATACATCAATTCTTTACTCCTCTAGAATATCTTTTACTCTTATGTTCAATTCTTGGAAGTCCTCAATGTGCTTTATCATTGAACCCTTTTGATTGAGATTTATCAATTTGCTAAAAAAGGTGTTTCTTTTTGTATCCTCATAATGTGCTATCATTTCTTCCATAAAAATTGTCCAAGTGAAAATTTGTTTACAAGAGCAAAGCCATCCATACCATAAACTGATTTGGTTCCAAATATAAAGTTACAATACATACCTTTTGTGTGTTTTTCACATTATGGAGATTGAAAAATTGCTCCATCTATAATATCCATGTTCTGGGATCCTTGCCATCAAACTTCCTCATCTCAATTTTTGGAACATGGTGGGTCTTCAACCCAACATTAGAGTCTATGAAATCATGATTAACATTTATTTTGTTCTCATCATGAGTTTCCTTTACTACCATTTCACCATTAGTGACTATTTCTTGTAGCAACTTATTCAAATTTATCTTCAATTCTTCAATCTTATCATCCATGCCATTCATCTTAGCTTCCATGCCATCCATCTTAGCTTCCATGCCATCCATATTAGCTTGCATGTCATTCATATTAGCTTCCATGCCATCCATATTAACTTGCATGCCATTCATATTAGCTTCGAAACCATTCATCTTGGCTTCATTTACATTTAGTGAGAGTGAAATTTGTTGTACTTGGTCTTGTAATTTCGATATTTCATGTTGCATTTCTTCCTCTTCTTCACCAATCATGCTAGAGCTTTCAGGTTGCTTACTAGGTGTTTCCATTTTCTTTCTTTGGGGGATTAATTAATGCTAATAATTATTCACTATTCCCTTTGAATTCCTTCAAAGTATTTTTTCAAACCAATCTTATGAAAAAATTTAAAACAACTACACACATTTTTTTCACTTTGTAAGAAATCGATATTGAGTCTCTTGTATCTCTGTAACTATAGATATAAAATATTTGAAATCTTGTCCTATGGTAGCCCTTTGATCCCTCTTTCTAACCCCGCAAGCTTGATCAATATTCGATTCTCCACGGAAATGTTATGCCAAATCTCCCACACTGAGCTAATTATAGACTAGTTTAGTAGAGTGAACTTGTACAATGTGCCACGTGACACTATTTCAACCTTAATACCTGACATTGTTATACAAAAAACTATAGGTCGTCCTCTTTCTGCAACTTTTTATGAAATTTCAATCTGATGCTCAAAAACAAAGTTATGGCAACTTTCCCTACGTCACATGTTTGGAATGTAATTAGGGAGTCTGCAAAATCCCTAAATTCCTCAGATCATATATGTACAAATATAGCGAGACAAGATCGAAAATTTGGACCAGAAGTTCAAAACGATTTTGGATCAAATAGGTTTTTTCGTAGCTTCTGAAACATCTCAAAAATATGTTATAGCAAAAATTGCATAATGAATTGTTTGGAGCAGTGAAACCCTAGAATCCAAAGCTCTGAGACCAACTGCTAGGAAACCAGCTCAGAAAAATATAGAAAGATAGATTAACACCTTAGAATTCAACCTCTTCAAGGGTTAAACCTCCTTTACATTACACAAATGAACAATTATTGGATGCTACAAATGACTAAACCTCCCTTCTATATATAGGAGTCTAAGGGGTCACAATATAATCAAGCCGACATAACCATAATAACATAAGGGCACACAAATAACAATAGTGGGTTTCTATGGGGCATACTAATAACAATATGGGGACAATAGAGGCACAATAATAACAATAGGGGATAAAATGACAATATTAATGGGGGAATCACTAGTATTATAGGGGCCTAACATGGCTCCAAATGGATATTGAGTTTGCAGTCAAAGATTCTTCCTTCTATAGCTAGCAGCTCATATAACAGTTTTGAAGTAGCTTCTTTCATAAGTAAACAACACCTTTAAGGTTTGACCAAGAACTAAATGATGGTCCTAAGGTCAAATCTCTCTATATATTTATTATTCTCTTCAGACTCTTTTATGTGCCTTTGTACATTAGTTGTTAGTATGAAGTTTTCTATCAAGTGTACCAAAACCCTTCACTTAATCCACTGCTGACAAATATCCCTAACAAAAAAAATTGTTTCTAATATGATTCATACCTACAAAACATTATTTAGAAAACCTGCAGGAAAGATAGTTTGCAAATACCAAAGAAGATTTAGCAACAAATATCACATAAAAAACCCAATGGAAATAAAAGATTGTATTATTATTATTAAACTAAATTGAATACACCTCATGAAAAGAATATGCATACTTGGATCTACAAATCCCCCTCTGTGGGATGGGACCATGAATGCCCTATGCTTCAGTTCTCTCTCTCAGAATGTATGAAATGGGTAAAAAGGAAGTGATGGTGGTGTGAACTCAAAATGGGAGCTCAAATCTCACATGACAACAATGAATACAATGGGAATGGTCATGGTGAAGGATGAGGAGAAAACCCCTCTATTTATAACAAAATATTAGGATATATTTAGATATAAAATAATAATAATACATGTTAGACTGAATCAAGATCTAGCCATTAGGAATATTTAATTATATTTCTAGAGAGGGAAACATTATTGTAAATGATAAAATATATTTATTTAAAAAGTGATTAAAGTAGTCCGCGAGGGGTAGCTCAAGTGGCAATGGCCATGGAAATGAAGTCTCACAGAACTAGATATCTTGGGGTCGATTCTTGTGCCACCCTCCCCAGAAATGGGGTGAATAACGGACATGTAAAAACTCGAAAATGCGAGGGTCCTACCTAAGCTTACAAAAAAAAAGTGATTAAAGTAATTAACAAATATAAAATATTTATTAATTACTTTATGGGGGTAAAGTCAAGTATGAATTAGAAATAATTACTAAATACTGATTTAATAATTATCTTATGAGAAAAATAGCGAATAAATATGGAATAATAAATAAATAATGATTTATTTAGTTATTATCATGGGAATTTTTGGATTTTAATGAAAAATAATTTAGGAAAATAGTGCACTAAACTATTTCCTAAGGTGAAAGTGAGTTTTAATATCTAAAAACCCATCCTACATGGTGTATTTCAATCAACCTAGTATGAAATGCCTAGGTGATCATTTTTTGGGTGATGACATATTGCCCCCCAACAGAAGAGTGTTAGGAGAAATCCATATTACTGAAATATGTTGTATGTTCACTTTCATGAGACACCAAAGGGGACTTAGAGAGAGAGAGAGAGAGAGAGAGAGAGAGAGAGAGAGAGAGAGAGAGAGAGAGATATTGAAGTGATGGGAAGGACTAAAAAAGGAGGGGGTGAGACCTACTTGTCAAATATAAGTCTCCTTTTATGATGAATACAAAATCTCAATGAGGCGGGGGAGGCATAACCATACTAGCTGAGATAACTGAGTACAAATTATAATGGTGTGCCTAACAATGTGGATCTGAGAAATATGGTACATGATACTTGATATGTTGGAATCGAATAGGAGAGAAAGAAATACAATTTTATAATGACTTCCATATACATAAGTTTCCTGGAAGATATAGGCTAGGACTTAAAAAATAAAATTTGCTAATTTGAGTACATATGACATAATTTTCCCAAACTAATATGAGAGGGAGATCACAACAAAAGAATCCCTTTTTAAGAGGAAAGTACACTAAATATCTGACTGGACCATCTAAAAGAGAGCTACATGTTGTGGGCTCTATGATTGACAGAAACTGAGCCATTCAAATCTATGGAACTGTATCTAAGGATGGATCATGACCTGCTGATATCTAGGCATGTGGGGGATAGCCTAAGGGCCACCCCCTCATGAAGTCTAGAAAATATCACACACACTTGGGAAATGTTCAGACAATTTGTTGGCTCACTGGACCATCAAGTGTAGAATTCTCGATTATGCAATAATGAGCTAGAGTCGAGCACATGATAAACAACCAAGTAAAAGGGAAATGATGATTCCCTTTGCTTGATCTGAGGCACTGAACAGAGATGAAATATAGAACCAAGGTAAATCTTCTTCTAGACCACTTTCCTAGAAAAGATGTGCTGAATTTGACATAAGAGGGCCCGCCGGAGTTGAGGTAATGAGGATTCACTAACAAAGGCATAGGGGTCACAACTATATGATTGATAGGGGCTGGCAGTAATAATGATGATGGAAATAAGGGGAATGGTGGACTTATGACTTCCCTTATTAGATCATATTATGCAAGTTTGACCTGGGAGTGACTAACACTATTCTAGGGGGGATGGTCAATTAAACAGACGAAAGATTTTCAAAGACATATTAGGATAGATAGAGGCCAAATGTGACCAAATGGGATGAATGCGATGCATAGAGGGATAATATATTATAATGGGACTCTGAACAGACTCCATGGATGTAGTGGTGACTCATCTCTAATGCTCTGATCAAGGGTAACTCTATGATGCAACCACATGGGAAAGGCACAAAGGGGGTCATAAAAACATGAGTAAATAGTGGTTATTCATGAAGAAAATACACATAGAATTCGACATATGTAATTACAAAGTAGTGCCAAAGCACTGATGAATCATATGGAGAGATTCAATTTTAATATGTGGCAAAGTGAGACCTCATGGAAAAAATGGCTTCTTAGTGAAGTTTTAAATTACCGAATATGAAGAGAGACCCATTATAGAGCTCAATGAGATATTTCCAACAATGCTAACAGTTCGTCAAACCGAGTTACAATTTTCTTGTAATAGCCAAGGAAAAATTAGGGTTTGTCTTATTAAAGCTCTTCTTGCCCCCAATTCCAATTCATTTGCGCATTGAGTTGTTGGAGAATTTGGAGAGGAGGAAGAGGCCCTAAATCTTGGTGAGCTCATAGTGGACAAACCAGCCGTTAGGTTTTGGATCTGTGACTTTCAGGAAGGTGGCCTAACCCTACACATCATTTTTTGTGGATTATATTTTTATATTAGAGTTTTAGCTGGCTGCAAGAAACCACTGGTTTCTTCATGGTCGTAGTACAACTTTTCCCTTTTTCTACACTAGGGAGTGCACAAAAGGGGAAAAAAATGTGCCACCAAAATCTGCATTACTGACCTAAGGGTGAGGTGAAGCTGTGGGTATATTGAGGGCTGAACCTAAGGTCTACGAATGTTGTGAGTGCTCTATAATTGACAAAATATGATATTTTTTAGCTATGGTAGAGCACAAGGCATTATTGTGATAACATGATTTTTATGACATTTTATCTTAGGTTCAGTGGAATGGGGATATCAAAGGGGCTCTTGCATGATATGAGTTACTAAACTTCATTAAGAACCCACTAATGAGGGTTAGTGAGCCATTATTATCCCGGATTGTGTGGTACTAGGATGCAGAATAAGAGGCATTTGTGATATAGGGTCATGTCATCGAGATAACCATCAAGGATATTTAATTCTTGAAAATATTGCCACTCTTGGGGGTGGTTAGTGAGATACATCCATTGTTGCCTCATGGGAGGAATATTAAGGAGTTTTTGGAGCACCATTATGCATTGGGTACTTGATTAATGGATTGAAGTATCCATATACAAGACTTAGAATGATTGGAGACACGTGCTATAGTTCCAACAATGATGTGAATATTGGGTAGCCATGATTTCAACCAATTCAAAGAAGGGTAGATGATGCTAGTGGAGAGTGTTCTTATAGGAACATATTATGGTTCAACCTAGATGTTATACCAATGGGAACTATTCATTTGGGATAATGTTATGCTCATTCTTATTTGAGAAGATCCCCACCCTTTGACCACATGTGCAAATATGTGATGGAGGCCTAGAGGAGCCCATGATGTGCCATTGGGGATAACTACTATGATGAGCCAAAGGAGGGGGAATCAGATGTGTGTTGTAACCTTTGTTTTTCACTCATTGGGATTAGATGCCTATCTACATAGACGATTATCCATACTATGGTATGAAATTCTAAGGAGATCCTAAGCCACCACTTCCACTAAGACGAGCATGGGGATAGGATGGTAAGTGGTAGATAATATTTCTAGTTCCATTCACAGTTTAAAAGATATATGTATATGATACTAGTTTTTAAATGTGTGCCATGAATATATAATGCCGATAAGGTTGGAAAGATATATGGGGCAACTTGTAGCACCTAGGGACATAGGTCACAGGAGGACAACATCTCAGTAGAGGTTAGAGAGTGATGAGTTGTTGAAGGACCTTTGACATAGGTTTGACATAGTACTAAGTAGTGTGAATGAGCATGGATGCCACAATATGGAAGATCAATACACGAATGCATGAGTGGTCCTTCCCTCTATTTGGCGAGCTAGTATGAGGCATGCAACTATGGTCATTTAGGTTGTTAAGGAACTATGAGTTGGGGGATGGCCAGACTAGCCTGTGACCCTCCAAATGATAGTGATTAGACATAGGGGTGTAGGTTCCCTCATTTTTATATGTATGGATGTAACATACCATGGACATGTCAGATGTATTTAGAATAGTGGACTCTAAACACTTTATGATGGATATTTTGATACGTAATATGATTATGCATGGTTTTATGATATTACCACCATTTACTATTCATGGTTGCCTTCTTGTATATGCATGTGATAATTTCCAATCTAGAATGTTATTTGCAATGGTATCGACATAGTTATTTTTGGCTTAGGAACATGATGGAATGAGATGGATTCAAATTCACGTGCTAAAATCTTAACTCGCAGATATTTTCCGAATAGGATATGGTTACGTACATGATAAACAATATTCAATTCCATGAAAAGAAATAAGGAATCAAGAAAAACATGAAGGTGAAGGATGTGATGATCAAAGGCATAGACTAATAAACCTATCACTGCATCATATTCACCCTAAGTTTTGGTGGAAGATCTGATGCACACACCATTGGAGTGGACTAACAAATGCAAAGGGTTGAAAATGGCCCAAGTTGTTGAGACTAGATTCATAGAGAAATGACTCGCACCATCAACATAGTCGATATATGGTGTGGATGATGGGTCCATATGAATGGTACAAGAGGACAACCAATGAGATGATGAATATAAAACCTACCTAAATGAATGTAAAAATAAAATAAAACTATGCATTCTAGTGGGAAATTATATGCGTAGAATTTCTTTAGGAAGAGTGCATTACGAGGGTTAGGAAGAATCTCTCCCTCTAGGCCCTCTAAAATATATGCCGCCTTTAGCAAACATTTATGAATGATATAGGGACCATGCCAT
>APFE030622545.1:0-15973 GCA_000404065.3 Pinus taeda
TATATCATTCTACTTCTGCTCGTAATTGCTAGAACATAGTTGCGGTGGCTTTCTGGGTTCAACAATATTATGGAATTTAATGTTTCTTCTTTTGTCTATTATTGTTTTAATGTAACCCTATTCATTGGTTATGATGAATATTCTTCTGACAGTACTTCGCTCTTTCAGCTAGTTGATGTAACTTATTCTATGTCTTATCTCTGCTATACTATTATTTATGACAATATCTTGGTTGCCTTGGTTTATTTAGTTAATATTGTTCGAGATTAGTTCCATTCTTCTCTGTCTTTGAAAGGAAAGCAAGTCCAATTTACTCTTTAGTAATTTGTTAAATAATTTGTCGGCTAGTCTATTTTCTGGATGGATCGAGTTTTGTTTCCTCTCTGGACTATACATACTAGACAGTCTTCTCTTGAGGGTGGTATAATTTAACAGGATTATATTTTTCTGTTTGTATTCTACAACAATAAATACACAGTGATTGAATTCAATTTATTTCTCCTCTTTGGAGCCTTTGCTAAATCTATTTTTAACCTTAGTTTTTTGAATAAATTCTTAACCCCTAATTACCTCTATATGGACATTTATGATAATTATAACTATAATTTCTTAGGAAGAGTAGATACTTATTTGGTGCTTCTTGCAATTTGAATGTCGTATTTGTATAGTCGAGATTTAATTTTCATCCTTTAGTCTAGATGCTGAACATAGTTTATTAATGCCTCCCAACCATGAGATCAACATTTATCAAGTTGAATCCCCTCGGTGCTATTTCTCACATGCAGAAAACCATAGCTAATAGCTATCATGCTCTGTGGCTATCTGGTCCTAACTAGACTTAGCCCAGTCCTAACTAGACTTAGCCCAGTCCTAACTAGACTTAGCCCAATAGACTGAACAAACCATCTGACCTTCGAGCATGGATCTTTGTTCTTCATTATTTAACTTTCTTGACCTTAGGTACACATTACCCTCTCGGTCCTTTTCCCTGAGAATAAATCTCTAAGGAGTAGTTAAGGTAGGTAACCGCTTGCCCTAACTACCTGACATGTGAGAAATGTATAATTGACATTACTCCAAGACATTCACATCTTGTGTAATTTGATCAAAATATTTAAACATAAATAACTATATATAAAAGTATTGTTTTTGGACTTCCTATTTAATTAACAATATCAAGTTTGTTGACTGTGGTAATTAAATATTTACAATTACTGGGGACATCACACTCATTTACAATACGGATCACAAAAGCCTAAGATCTAACATTAAAATATATTTAAAAAATAAAAAAAGAAATGTATAAAAGAATTAATTGTAACACCTTCTTGATTTAATTTCATAGAAATTTTAAATTTCAAATTTGTAATTTTATAAATGTGATTGAACTAAATCCTATATGAAATAATAAATTTTACATAAGTGGAAAAAATTAAAAAAAAAAAAATAAAAAAATAATTGAGTTCAACACGCATACCGATTAATGAACGTGGTCAAGTGTGGTACTGCAAGTCAATAATATTTCAAAACTAAACTAAAATTATTCTTATATTTTTTAAATTTTATTTTGCATGATGATACATTATATGCAAAATGAAACTCCAAAAATAACTAATTTTCAAAAAAAAAATTCAAAAATACATTCATTGGATACCATACTTAGAAACACTGATAAGCCCACATTGAAGTAAAGTTCATGCTTCATATTACCTAGGAAAAAGATGAATTATATGAAATCTTATGCATTTCAATGTGCCACATTAGAGAAGAATTTCATGGGAAAACCATGGTTTGTCAAAACCACTAACAATAAACGAATTAATTTATCTCAATTTTATTTTAATTATTAATTTCTTTTTTTTAATTTATTTTATTTGTTTTTTATGTAATTTGATCTAGTTAAAATGTTTAACAAGAAAGACATAGAGCCAAAGATTGATCTTTTGAAACTTTGCTAGATTAATTTTGTGATTTGGGAAGCTAAAGCACCTCCAGAAATTGTTCTCTATAGGAGTGATTTTCAAAATTTCAAATGACAATGATAGGATTTTTAGATTCAAATATTATCACATGATTAGCCATCACTCTTCTACTCTACAACCAAATAAAACCAGTTGGGAAAATAGACAAGGTAAAAATGATGAAATTAGTATTAATCACATACTAGAAATTCGACAAAATTGGAAAATTGTGATTTTTAAAAAGCATTATGCACTAGTTGGAATAGGCTATATTAGAATAATACCATGAGAAAAAACCATGGGATAAAATTACAATGAAAAAATGAGTTTTTAAAATTATTAATTTTATTTTAAATATTTTTAATTTAATTTGGTTGAATTAAAATAAAATAAAAATAATAATTTGATTGAGTTAAAATAAAAATAAATATCTAGGCATGGTGTTGTAGGATGATGAGTAAATGGGGGCACCAACTTTATTTGTCTATGAAGGCCAATGGATATGGGAAGTTGGATTCTCATGCCTTTACCACTGCCATTGAGAGGCTTAGTAACTATTCTCTTATGCTTACACCACCCTCAATTTGGGTGACATCAATTGTGCCATGTGCTTGAAAGATGGAAATTATTATGTGATAAATTTGTTTTCATGTTATGTTCTGCAATGTTTTCTGAATTTATGCCAATGGGGCAGTGAACATTTAATTAGAAAAAATTAGAATTCCCACCTTTCCTTCTTGTCTTTAGGGAAATATTTTGATGCATGTATTTACATACAGTGTATCATGTTATCAACATTTGTTCTGACTGTAGATGACTTAAATGCACCAGTTTTTATTGAAAGGATGTGAAGGATGGAATCAGATATTGTTACAAATAGATGTGGGAGGGTAATGTATCATGGCGTTTTTATTATTTTATGAGGAGTAGAGGAGAACAAGATCCCTTGTGGGTAAAAATATTATAAAGAGAAAAGGAACATAAGAGTCCTTGCTGGGAAAAATATTTTAATCGGTAGAGGAGCATAGAAGTCTTTGTGGGGAGACACTGATAGGTCCTTATGTTTGAAGCCATTCAATTGAGGTCTTCTTTTATACACAGATGAGGAAGCCTACAAAATCAAATATGCAAAATATTCCTAGATTAGGTCAAATCAACACTATTCCTAAGTCATTGTTTGTTCTTCCTAATTTGAGTTGGGTCTATGGGAGACGTTGTTACAAAATCAAGGGTCCCTATAGCCCTTGCACCATCCATTGTCTCCATGATTTTAAACAACCAAAACAAGGGTTAATGTTGTTCTGATTTTTATTGCTTCGAGTGAAGAATTGAAATTATAGCCTTTCTTGGTATGCAGGTGTGGGAAAATCATGTCTTCTACTTCAATTTACAAATAAACTCTTTCAGCATATTCATGAATTGAGTGGGAAAATAATATCTTTGACTTCAATTCACCTATAAACACCTTGAAAATATTCATTACTTGAGTATTGGAATTAAATTATGAGCACACATGATAACTAATCAAATCAAACCCATTAAACTCCATATGTTTAATATTATAAGGATTCTTTACCTCTTTTTTGTTATGAGTATGATATAAAATATAGTTGGAAATGAAAACAATATTATTGAACAATGTCTTCCAAATATCACTAACAACATATAAAACCCTTCTTGTTATAGGAAAGTTGATCCAAAATGAGGATGGTCAAATTTGACCTTTGTTTCCTTTGTTCAATAATATATGTAGCTACTAACTACCATGTTGTTAATATGAAATAACATAAAAGTAATCCACTTAATTTCATGTATATCTGCTTTATTTTTGATCAAGTTGAATAAAATTTGATGACAGGTTTGTTATCTAGTGGCTAAATTATTCTCAACAACTCATTTAAATTCAAATCAAGTTACTCTATCTAATTGCATTCTTAGTTTAAATTCAAACCGACCTACTCATATTTGGCATCTATGAATTGTTTATATGTGCTACCTTTCTTCCATTAGCCTAACCCCATAACAAAATTTATTGTTCTATATCTATTCATTCACTTAGATGTATTTATTTTTTTAGAGATATGTTCTTGTAGTGTTGGTTTTTACATATGCTTAATATTGATATAATCTCTGACAGGAAATCACAACTTATAGTTTCATGCAACTTTTTGAATGTCCATCAAATTGTTTTAGGACATATAATGCAAAGGTAAACCTCATTCTAAAATTGAGATCCTCAAAATTCTTGAAGTTTAAAGAGGTACTTGAGTGTTTTTTAAAATAACAATGTTAGTGTAAACCATGTTTAAATGTTTTTCTTTCTTAAAATTTGAAAGATAGTAAATTATTTATTTTTTGCATGCTAATTCCTGCCAACATATTGTCAAAGGAACTTAGCTCAAGTACTATCATTCACTATTTTTTCCCAAGTAGCATGGGTTCAAGTCTACATAGACATGTTGATCCTTGTGGCATTTATGAAATATTGTTAAGTAATTTTTCCATTTTTCTTAATTATACATATTTTTTTAATTTCAGTGCCTTTTGAAGTTCATTTTCTACCTGTGTATGTTCTAGTTCATCTTGAATCTGCTCGTTGATTTTGGTCCCTATGTGTTAGAATAAGAAAAAATCTGTGTATTTTGAAGCTATATGACTTTCCATGTCCCTAATTTGATGTGTGTGTTATGTTTCAAATCTAGAAGTACTTTTTTTATTCCTTGATCAATTCCTTTATGTTTTTTTGTTTTTAGAGAACTTGGTTCTCTCTCACATTGCATGCTTACTCCATTCAACATCATAGGATTCTTCCGCTTTTTCTTTTTGATGTATGTTTGGTTTCCAAATTGTTGAAAACTAGGGTAGTTAATTTTCAATTTATTAATTCTATTGGTCTTTTCTTTTAGTTTTTTTTTTAGTAATTTTTTTTATTTAATTTTGATGGCCTTTGAAGATGTCTTTTCACCTGTGTGCATTCTTTTTCATCTGGAATAAGTTTTTCAAGTTTGGTCCTTGCATGTTTGAATAAAATTATTGTTGTGTATTTAAAGGATATATATCTTTTCATGCCCCTAATTTGATGTGTGTTATGTTTCAACGTTTACAAGTAATATTTGTTATTCCTTGATCAACATCTTCAATTTTTTGTTTTTATAAACATGGTTCTCTTTCACATGGAATCCCTAATTTGTTTTACATACTAGGTTTGATGATGCATTACTATTAATAACCTTGACCACTTATACTAGCTATTCTTCCTAAAATTCTTCCTTGGTTGAGTTGGGACAACTAATGTACTAATTGTATATATAATCTCTGTTGTCAATGTGCCCATACCTAAACCAAAATAACAATGGCTATACCTTAGAGATGATGACAAAGAGGGATTACTCATACTATCATGAATGGTCAATTGCTCTAAATCTCTATTCTTTGAGGGATTCTTTCCATTCCATAACCTCCTTGATATAATTAGTTTGCATTAATGCTTAAAAAACTTGCTTGTTTATAGATTCTTTAGGTTCATGGATGCAAGATTCCTTATCATCAACATTCATAGTGATATGTCTTAATTTCTCCTTTATGTATATTATCACCCAAAACAAGCCCTAGGTGAGCAACATAGGAATTGTTGTTGTGTATTTAGAGGATATATGCCTTTTCATGCCCCTGATTTGATGTGTGTTATGTTTCAAGGTCTACAAGTAATATTTTTTATTCCTTGATCAACATCTTCAATTTTTTGTTTTCAAAACCTTGGTTCTCTTTCACCTAGCATCCCTAATTTGTTTTACATACTAGGTTTGATCATGCATTGCTAGTAATAACCTTGATTGTTTGTACTAGCTATTCTTCCTAAGATGCTTCCTTGGTTGAGTTGGGACAACTAATGTACTAATTGTATATATAATCTCTATAATTGTCAATGTGTCCATACCTAAACCAATATGACAATGGCTAGACCTTAGAGATCATGAATGAGATTATGACAAAGAGGGATTACGCATAGTATCATGAATGGTCAGTTGCTCTAAATCTCTATTCTTTGAGGGATTTTTTCCATTCCATAACCTCCTTGAAATAATTACTTTTCATTAATGTTGAAAAACTTGCTTGTTTATAGATTATTTAGGTTCATGGTTGCAAGATTCCTTGTCATCAACATTCATAGTGATATGTTTTAATTGCTCCTTTATGTTTATTATCACCCAAAACAAGTCTTGGGTGAGAAAATTAGGAATTATTGTTGTGTATTTAGAGTATATATGCCTTTTCATGCCCCTAATTTGATGTGTGTTATGTTTCAAGTTCTACAAGTAATATTTGTTATTCCTTGATGAACGTCTTCAATTTTTTGTTTTCAGAAACTTGGTTCTCTTTCACACAGCATCCCTAATTTGTTTTACAAACTAGGTTTGATGATGCATTGCTAGTAATAACCTTGACTGTTTATACTAGCTATTCTTTCGAAGATGCTTCCTTGGTTGAGTTGGGACAACTAATGTACTAATTGTATATATAATCTTTGTTTTCAATGTGTCCGTACCTAAACCAAAATGACAATGGCTGGACCTTAGAGATCATGAATGGGATGATGACAAAGAGGGATTACTCATAGTATCACAAATGAACATTTTCTCTAAATCTCTGTTCTTTTAGGGATTCTTCCATTCCATAACCTCCTTGAAATAATTAGTTTGCATTAATGTCGAAAAACTTGCTTGTTTATAAATTCTTTCGGTTCATGTTTGCAAGCTTCCTTATCATCAACATTCATAGTGATATGTTTTAATTTCTCCTTTATGTTTATTATCACCCAAACAAGCCCTGGGTGAGAAACTTAAGAATAGAAGATATATTATCTCTTGATCTCCTCTCACTTTCATTAGCTTCATGCAAAGTTTCCAACACCTAGGGGTATCACTGGACATTTCTTGCAGTCTATTGACTGAGCCGAGGAAAGAAAATCAAACCAATAATTAGATAAACTTCACAAAACACGATTCACTACTAGCTTGGATGAAGCCTAAGAACCATTGTCTACTATTGGGTTGTGTAGTTAGAAAATGACTAAAGAAAACTATTGTTCACCAATGGAGAAATATGGTGATGCAATGGGACTAAATGAATCTCACAGGATCAACATGTCCCAATCCCTATTGGCAATGTGTGAAACACAACCATAACTTGGACACTCAAAATAATCACTTAATGGTTTCTCTCTAAAATAAAACCAATATATGAATATCATGTTATTTAGGATCATGTAACAATCTGGGTAATTCTTAACTACATGCGACTGGGCATCTTAGGGTTTGGGGTTTTCATGCATTTTTATCAACTTTGATTCAAATTTTTTCATGTGAACACAATAATCATCTAGAAACAAGAGACATTAAAATTAATTGCCCACCATTGGAAATCCATTAGGTTGCTAGGATTTAACGATATGACTGAAGGTTTTTTGTCATTATGCACATATAAATCTGGCTAATTCTTAACTACATGCTATTGGGAATCTTAGGGCTTCGGGTTTCCATGCATTTTTATCAAATGTGATTCAAAATTTTCCATATGAGCACAATAATCAATTAGAAACAAGAAACATTGAAATTCATTGCCTACCGTTGGACATCCCTTAGGTTACCAACCTCACATGGTATGACTGGATATTTTATGTCATTATGCACATGATAATAAAGAGACGTTATTGGTTTTTTACTTACCCTTCTAATCCCTTTAAGAAATTATTATTGCAACCCTTCCAACCCAGGATAAAGCATCCTAACAAGGTCAAATTTATTTAATTGGATTGTTGTTGAGCGCATGGGGTCAGAGAGAGGCCATTCATACCATCCACACAACATCAATGTCCTCTTTCTACTAGTGAGATGATAGAATCTATAAATTTGCATAATGACATATAATTTAAAACAAGGATATGAACCATTGTCATTTTAGTTCCTTCCTTTCACACTGAAAACTTTTTTCTTAAGGTTGAGAATTTTAGGGTCGAAGTTAGCAGTGATGGAACTATGGCATGTTATTGTGACATTTTTCACGGAATTTGGAATTGGATTCTATGTCCCATGAAACATGTCACACGGAATGAGTCGATTTTGCGGACAAGCTCGACCTCCCTAGTATCTAAAGATATCTAGTGACAAGCAAGCCAATCAAAAACTATCTTTCTCTAAATATGCAATTAAAGACAAATGCAAACAAGTGTTTTAGGCCTACCTTGGGTCCAATGCAACTTTGTGGAAGCCTCGCTCCTTTGATCCAAATGAGCTCCCTTGTAGCAAGTCTGCAAACACAAACAAGCAAACAAATTAAATAGCACCTGAAAAGCCAATGTCATAAAGCATATCCATGATAATGATCAAGGAATTTATGAAACAAACCACATAAGACAATTTATTGAGAAAAATGAATCTGATTGTGTTAATTCAAATCAAAGAGGAACTTTACAACCTGTGCCTTGATGCTCTACAAGCTCCTCCCAGGGTCCAGCAAGAAGTATCCTCTACTTTGACAAGTTTCACTCACTTCCCAATGAAGCCAAAAGGTATGTGATCTCTCCTCTCAAGCTTAACTAGGAAGTCTTAACTCCACCGGCATTTACCATTAAAAAATTTCAGCTTCTAACCTCCCTAGCAACCAGCCCAATGCCTTAATTTATAGTGCAATGGAGGGAAATTACTAGGTCCTCCTTCAAAGGGATAAAGCCCTCCTTCAAAGGGATAGCTCCTGTCATCAAGGGATTAGCTCCTTCTATTTTGGGATGCATGACCCACCTTGGAGCGAACAATCCACGTCAAAATTCCTTCTAGAATCTTCTAGAATTAACCCAAAGTGAGGTTTTTAGAATAAACTTGTTCCTTTTTGACTTTCACAGGGGTCCGCACCCACCCCTTTATAGACAGAGCGCACAGATCTACAGGTAACATGAACAAAGGATGCAGGACCGCAGGTAATAATGAGAGAAAGTGTGGAACGAGAGATTTATTGATTTTTAATGTCTTTCTCTCATTTTCAAAGCTTGACATGAAGAGCTGAGGTCTGAGACTTGCTTAAGAGGACAATATAAGTGATGATAGACCCATACTAACTGCAACTGGTCATGGTGACGATATTTTGGTGTAATAGATTGCCCCCTAAAGTGCGAAGTCTGTAGTAGATGAGGATTTCATTTATCATTTAGGAAGAGTGAAGTACTTTACCATTTCGAGGATCATATTGTGGAGAGCTTGGTTGGAACCTGTAAAAACATTCAATGAAAAATATATATATGAGATCATATCATCGCTAAGGTAGGCATTCCCATACTCAAATTAAAACTGACTAGAAAACTAACTACTGCTCTGATATAGGAATGATCTTGTAATACATCACAAGTATAGACATATATAGACATAGTATAGACATAGCCATCTGTTTATGAATAGTCCACATTATAATGAATACAAAATTCCTCGCAGCCTCGATGGTGGAAACTAGATCCAGGGTCTTCATTTCTACTTCCCGAAATAGTACGATTCTATCCATGTGAATGAATGTGTTGAAGTCGAACATGGTAGAAACCAATTGATTGCCAGTCAATGATGTAAATTGTTAACAAGTGTGAGAGAAACCACCAATAATGTCAATGGCTCTCAAAGTACTCAGTATAGTCCATGAGATGTGAATAGATGTGATGATGTCGAACATGTCATGGAATCCTTTGATCAAAGGTCAACGATGCAACCTATCGTCGAAGGCGAGAAACCTGCCATTGAAGCATGCAGATCCCAAGGTACTGACGATTTCTATATCGTCTTTCTAGATAAAGAGCTGAAGTCGATAGAAAGCGACCCATCATAGGCAAGCCCACAACACGAAATCATAGATCAAGTTTGAAGAAATTTAGCTGTAAGGACTCACTCAGGGATGGTCAAGATGGATGACAAATATTTTGCAGATGAATGGCTTATTTGCACTGACCTCTTGAACACATCACGACACAATAGATGGTTTGGTGAAAATTGACCCAAAGTTAATACCCAGAAACTGGCTAAAGACTTTCAATGTGGTTTGATCAACTGTTAGGCAAAGGATTTCCCAACCTGGGTGAATAAAAGTGTCGTGTTCAAGAGTGGTTACAAAGTATGACAAACAGACTCATTTTTCTCTCTTTTCCCCCACCATTTTTGGCAACTACCTCTTTATTTTTTACAAGCTTGAGGAGGATAACATTTGCTTGATTATAAGCTCATCCTTTGGATGAGTCAAACTTAGTTTAAATTCGAACCCTAAGAAGGACTGGTCTGTTCCTGTTTGTAGTTGAACAGGTCCTTTATTGTTAAATTTTAACGAGTCCAATATAGGAGAAACTCGGCATTTTTCAATTTTTGAGAGTCTGAAAAAACTTAAGAAGACTCCAGGGTTGACCTTTTTCGTAAATTTGTGTCTCCCAAGCCCAAAAAAGTATAAAATAATACTTGAGAGCATCACTTGATCTTTACGACCAAGGAGTACTTTTCGTAATTAGTGCCTCTGATCCGGAAAATTAAAAAAGCGATCAATGACACGTCGTTTTATAACCAATATCGAATTTGAAACGACAAAAATCTGGCAATCTTTTCATGTTTTTACGGTCAGAAAAGGGTTGTAAGAGGACCATCTTTTTAGTTCCGTTTTAACGAGTTTAAAAAGAAAAACTCAGCAATCCTTTCATATTTTAGGAGTCAGAAAAGAGCTTAAAGGTGACTCTAATGTTTTTTTGTCGAAAATGACTGATTTTGCCTGAAAAATCCGATATCCTGAACAAAAACTCAAACATTACTCATACCTATTTAAAATGGATAAAAATGCTGCAAAAGTTACCTTTCTAAAGTGAAATATACACAAATTTACAATTCATTTATTCAAAAAACTTATAAAAAGGGATTTTTTCAACCTGACGATGAACCACACTGGTTGGTTCGAAACGCGTCGACAAAAGATGGTTTATGTGATTTCGCCGAAAAATCTCTAAACATTCATTTTTACCGTTTGAGATTTGGGTGATAAAAGAGGGATTTTGGTCAGAAACTTCCCGTGAAGATTGCGGAAAATCCGTTCGTTAGAATCGAGTGCCATCTCCTCCAGGTAATCCACATCATCCTACTCTTCAATTTCATCCATTTCAAATTGTTTTTTAGGGTTTCATTTCATTTTTTAGGAGTTTTAAGATAAAAAAACCCACGTGCGGGGGCCCACAGGTGTAACACAGGGGGACCGCGTACCCCGACTTTTTTGCAATGGGAAAAAAGTCAGGGGTCCACACTTGGAGTGAAGGAAAGGTGTGGGCCCATGCACTATCTCTAACAGAGAGGGTGCGTACCCCGCGCAAATGTTTTTAAACCCTAACAAACTCAAATTTCACCCAAAAAATTCAATTTTATATATTCTAATTCGCCTTTTTACTAAATGTAGGGTAAACATCATGCTTGATTGGTGAGAACGGGAGCATGAGGATGTAGATCTTGCTGTGATAAATCATCAACCTTTGATTGATGCATTGAAGGCATGCGGCTTGTACAAATTCTGGGCCATACCTAGCATGAGGGCCCAGGTGGACTTTCTGCAGTGGCTGGTAGATAGATGGAGCATAAAGGACCAATGCTTCTTCATTGGTGGCTACGGCTCGAAATAGAGCTGGCAGACATATAATTTTTGACTGTTTTGCCTAAGAGAGGTGAACATTTGACTATATTCAGGGCTAGGGCAGGTGGCCAGTCTATCGATAGCCTCCGACTAGAGTACTGCAATGTCCAGACCAGAGACAAACGGATAGATATCAAAACCATATCCAGTCATGAACTCATGGTGATTGCGTTTACAGTTACTGGACTCTGTGGGAGCATAGCACTACACGTAGCCACTGGATCCCAAATGCAGATGGCAGTTGACTACTTTCGAGGCACCACTTTCAACTGGTGCGATGCTATGTTGGCTAATGTAAGAGGCCAACTGACTAGGGCCAAGAATGGACAACTGCAGACCTTTGGATATGGTAGTTTAGTTGTGAACTTTGGTCTAGAGAGGGTCCCAATGTTGGGACCCTCTTTCAAAACTAGCCAAGCATGACATTTACAAACAACAAATCAAGAAGTCCCTTCAACTTACTCATAATAAAGATAATGTCAATGTGTTGGATGACACACTAGAATTGCTTTTCGGTCCAGAGGTTGATGGAAAGACAACAGTTACAGGGATCTTACCTTTCTATGTCAGCTTGCATGTTCATGATAAGATACTACATAATGCAATGTTTGATTTAGGCGCCTCTCATAACCTTATGCCTAAATCAGTGATGGAGAGGCTCAACCTAGACATTACAAGACCTTATAAGGACCTATTTTCATTTGACTCCAGCCAAGTTAAATGTTTAGGCTTAATAAAAGATCTATGTGTGTCACTGGTCCAATACCCAAATAAAACAATTCTAATGGATGTTGTAGTTGCTGATATCCCACCCAAATATGGAATGTTGTTATCAAGATCATGGGGGGCTAAACTCCAAGGTTCCCTACAATTAGACATGTCATATGCCACCATCTCAGCCTTTGGTCAACCCAAGAGGCTATATAGAGAGTCACTTATGAAATACATGGTCAACAGTGAAGAAAAGCCTCAAAACTTTCCCATATATGCTGTCCATTCTGACATAGACTCCTATATTCTCTTCAATGATAATGCAGGTCCCACAAGTGATGAAGAAACCCAGACACTCATACAAGATCGGCATATAAATAAAGAAACTATTGTTCTAGAAATAATGGTTGAGAAATCAATAAACAAATCTGTTCAAGAAGACAAACCAAATGTAAGCCAAAATCTCAAGTTGTTGATGCCAAGTCCCACAATAGTTGACAATTCTTCCCTTAATCAAGAAGTCCTCTAGTTTCTTGAATTCGATGGGTCAGTCAACAAATTAGGGGCAGGAGCAGGGGTTTGGATACATAACAAACAAAACAATCATTGAGAGGGCCGAGCCTATAGATTAAACTTCAGGGGCACCAACAATATGGCAGAATATGAAGCTCTCTTACTAGGCCTCAAGCTAGTAAAATCCTTACAAGCCATAAAAGTTTCAATCCTAGGAGACTGAAACCTAATTATCCAACAAGTAAAGGGAAATTTTGTCACTAATGACAAAAGACTGAGATCTTATAGGTCTGCTGCTGCTGAAATACTAAATTCCTTCACTGAATTTCAAATTACCAAAATTCCTAGAACCCATAATCTTCATGCTCATAGTTTGGCTACATTTGCAAGCACTTGTAAACTACCTTTTGAACCCCAGCATTGCTTTATAGCGGAGATAAAACACAGACCTTCTATCCCAAACAATGTCAAGGATTGGCAAGTGTTTGAGGATGATACACAAATAAACAATTTCTTCACTTTGCAGCAAGAATTTCGAGGACTAAAAATTGATACAGAGGCTGCAAGTGATTCAAAAATACTAGGTGAACAACACCAAACAAATATCTCACTCAAAACAGCAAATCAAATGCTTTGTCAAACAAACTTTGACAAGGAGAAAATAGAAGAACTTGAACAATTACATTCTGAGGAAATAGCTGATGCTGAAGCTGAAGTTATACAATTGAAAGACAATTTTCTTCCAACAGGCCTAGCTCCATTAGAGGACATTTTTGACTCAAATGATGTCCCTAGAAAACCAAAATTGCAGCCCCTTAATGCTGCCATTGAAGAGTGCAACATTGGAACTATTGAAAAACCCAAGATAATTAAATTGTCTGCATCTTTACCACCTGATCAGAAGCCTAAATACATTGACCTCTTTAAAGAATTCAAAGATGTCTTTGCATGGAGTTATGAGGATTTAAAGTCCTATGACACCTCTGTCATTCAACACACTATCCCTCTCAAGCCCAATCAAAAGCCCTTTAAACAAAAATTGAGGAGAATCAATCATATGCTTCTCCCTTCAATTCAAAAAGAGGTACAAAAAATGTTTAAAGCTGGCATCATAGCACCAATCAGATTCTCAGACTAGATTTCAAATTTGGTCCCTACAAGAAAGAAAACTAGTGAAATAAGGCTTTGTGTTGATCTAAGGAACTTGAATCAAGTGTCCCTAAAAGATAATTACCCCTTACCCAAGATGGATCACATATTGCAAAGAGTAGTGGGGGCCTCAAGAATTTCTTTACTTGATGGATTATCAAGTTTCAACCAGATCCTAGTTCACCCTGATGATCATGACAAAAAAGCATTCACAACCCCATGGGGAACCTTCAAATATGTCAAAATGCATTTTGGGTTGAAAAATGCAAGAGCTACCTTTCAAAGAGCAATGGATATTGTGTTTTCCAAATAAATTCACGATTTCCTTGTCATCTACTTAGATGACCTCACACCTTTCTCAAAATCTGACCAAGAACATTTGAAACATCTAAGGCAAATATTCATAACTTGTAGGAAATATGGAATTTCCTTAAATCCCAAGAAATCCCTGTTTGGTTTGGAAGAAGGCAAGTTATTGGGTCATATTATTTCAAAGGATGGCATTAGGATTGACCCAGACAGAATACAGGACATCTTGCAAATGCCCCACCTAAGAAACATCAAATAATTACAAGCATTCTTGGGGAAGATCAACTTCCTAAGGAGATTTATCCCAAATTTGGCAGAATTGAGCAGATTACTAAATAACATGCTAAAAAAGGATTCAAAAGTAAAATGGATAGTAGAAGTAAATCAAGCTTTTGAAGGAATAAAATTGGCCCTTACCCAAACTCCAGTCTTAACAAATCCACAATTTGACAAAGAGTTTGTCATTTTCTTTTTTGCTTCCCAGCATACTATCGTTGTTGTGTTAGAGAAAGATGACCAAGGAAATGACAAACCTATTGCTTTCTTTAGTAGAGCTCTCAGAGATGCACCCCTGAAATATCAGATCATGGAAAAGCAAGCATATGCCTTGGTCAAAGCCATCAAAGACTTTAGAATTTATATACTATACTGCCATGTTATAGCTTATGTACCAAGTCCCATTGTGAAAGACATACTTACTCAAGAGAACTTAGAGGGCAGAAGAGGAAAATGGATTGCCAACATTTTAGAATTTGACATTGAAATAAAACCTACAAAATTGATAAAAGGGCAAGGTTTGGCCAAATTAATGTCTGAAATAAATTTCCAAGCCTTGGACATCAACCAATTGGATAGTGAACCGGAGCTGGCGACTCCAAAGATCAATGTAGCCTTTGAACAATCTCTGTGGTATTCTGATATCTGTTATATATTGCAAAACCTCTGTGCTCCGCCAAGATTGTCCAGAACTAAATGTAGGCCCCTAAAAATGAAAGCTTCAAGATTTTGTGTCATGGATGGCAATTTGCTTTGGAAAAACCATGAGTGTATATTGCTAAACTGCTTAATTGAGAATGAGGCTAACAATGTCATGAAAGAATTTCATGCTGGTGATTGTGGTGGACACTTGTATTGGAAGTCCACTATGGATAAAATATTGAGGGCTGGTTACTATTGGCCCACTTTGTTCCCTGATGTTAAAAATTTCACTACCTCATGCCATAAGTGTCAAATATTTGAGGGAAAGAAAAAATTACTGCCACTCCCTTTGAGGCCTATTGCAACAGAGAGACCTTTTTAGCAATGGGGCTTGGATTTTATTGGGGAAATTCATCCCTCATCTTCAGGCCAACATAGATGGATCCTCACAGCCACAGACTACTTCACCAAATGGATTGAGGCCATCCCATGTAGACAGGCAAATGATTCAATAATCATTCAGTTTTTGGAGAATAACATATTGTCTAGATTTGGTTGCCCCAACAAGATAATAACGGACACTGCTGCTGCTTTTAGATCCAAGAAGATGGTGAACTTCTGCCACAAATTTCATATTACTTTGGGCCATTCCACTGCATACTACCCTCAAGGGAATGGCCTAGCTGAATCATCAAATAAAAGCCTTGTAAACATCATAAAGAAGG
>APFE030622551.1:0-44910 GCA_000404065.3 Pinus taeda
GTTTCACTAAAGTTTCTCCCTACTACTAGACCTCCTACTATTTTCTCCAACTATTTTAACTGGTTTAACTAACTATAACTCAGTTAGACTGAGTTAATTAATTACAACTCAAAAGAACCCAAACTAGACCCCTAAAATTTAGGAATCACTCCACATGATATAGATAGACTTCTAACTCAAATTTACTGAGTCAAATAAGTCAAATTAACTTAGTTAACTAGTACAGGTTCCTATCATAATAGAATTTCGATGTAATTCCTAATTTAATTCAAGGACGAATTAAATTAGGATTTCTTGTTGCTATTTTTAATAAGTGTCTAGGTGGTATACTATATCCGATCCTGATTCCAAAGTGGAAATGGGAGGTCATTTCCATGGATTTCATTACAGGTTTTCCAAGGACATCTAAACAACATGATTCTATTATGGTTGTGGTTGACAGGTTGAAAAAGGTAGCACACTTTATTCCAGTGAATTCTATGTATTTAGCTAATGATGTAGCACAGGTTTTTGTCAGAGATGTAGAGAGGTTGCATGGTGTACAGAAGAAAATTGTGTCAGACAGAGGCGCCAAGTTCACTTCTATATTCTAGAAAGAGTTATTTGCAAGTTTGGGTATGAAGTTGGCGTTTAGTATAGCTTATCATTTGCATACAGATCGACAGACAGAGAGGGTTAACAGGATATTGGAGGATATGTTGAGGATGTATGTGATGCATCAACAATGAAGGTGGGAAGAGTATCATCCACTAGTTTAGTTTTCTTACAACAATGGGTACTAGGAATCTTTGAGGATGAGTCTGTTTGAGGCATTGTATGGGTAGAGTTTTAGAATTCCCATTAGTTGGAGTGACCCAGTGAACAGGGCGTTGATGGGACTAGACATGTTGGTAGAGATGGAACATGAAATGTAGGTAATCAAGAAGAATTTGAAGGAAGCACATGAAAAAAAGAAAATTTACACAGATCATAATATGATATTTAAGGAGTTTCAGGTTGGGGAATAGGTGTACTTGCACATCAAGCCCAAGAAGAGCTCCTTAAGGATTGGATCATGTGCCAAGATGGAATCTTGGTTTTCTGGACCCTTCAAGATTCTCGAGAGGATTGAATCTGTAGCCTATCGACTTGCATTGCCTCTGACAATGAAATTCCATGATGTATTTCATGTGTCATTTCTTAAGAAGTAAGTTAAATATGTTGACCATGTCATCGACTAGTCTGTATTGCAAGTGGAACTAGAAGGAGAATTCCAACCAAACCTAAGTCCATTTTGCAGAAATATGCTCATCCTTCGGAACCGAGATATTGAGTAGGTTAAAGTGTAGTGGAAGCACTTTGGGCTCGATGAAGCTACATGGGAGATGGCAGATTAGATGGGAGCTATGTATCATTCTATATACGCTAGTTGAGAAAATTTTTTGGTATATGTATATATTTATATCGATGTATATACTGGAATGAGTTGTGTTATAAAGATCCAATAAGTGGTATCGATGTCATGTCATTATGATTGTCATGTGGTCATGTTTCTCATGTTAGTTTGCATTTAAGCCAGATGATCATCGTAAATACTACAACAAGCTACATTATAAAGCTCCATGGGCAATATAATTTTCTTTTCAGCAGTCTTGCTGGTTATAGGTGTCACTGAACACTGACGACAATGTTCCCCTAAGGTGGAGGGTTCTGTAACAACCCTAGTAAAAAATCCATGTAATAAAGTTAATAAAGGAAAAATAATAACCATGGTCGTGGGGCACATATTCCAAGTTGAATGTTGGGAAAAAACATAGTGATGGTGATTGCTTGTGATTAATTAATGGCTATGGAAATTGGCAAAGGCAATGGAAAAGGTTTTGGAAAGGTAAAGTGGCATTAATTGGCATTTTATTTATGAAAATAATGGAAAATAGGAGAAAATGGAGGAGAAAGGTCACATGTCACATGTGAGGAGGAAAATAAAGGACAATAATGGAAAATTGAATATATTAGAGGCTTCATTAATAAGAAGGCTTCTGAGGATTAGTTGACAGGCTTTTGCTAGTTCAATTCTAGAGCTCTCTGTTCTACTCTCTCTCTCATACTCTTGGTCACTGAACGTTTTCTTGGAGCACTCTTGGAGGAGTGTGGCATACTTGGGATTTGGAGCAAGAAGTAAAAGGAAGAGTAGGAAGCATAAGAGGACATCGGGATCAACAACTACAGTGGGGTTTGCTTGCAAGTACTGAGTTGCATGTATGATTTCCTCACTAGTCTTGGCATGCATGACACATGCATGTGGTTTCCTTGTTATGACATATCATTAGCATGGAGGCTTTCCTGGATTGATGATGGATTTTTCTAACCTTTTGTTTTCTAGTTGGTTCTAATGTTCCTTCTAGTTGTGGGTAGAGTTACTAGTTCCCAGAAGACTTGGTTGGACAAATTCTCTTGAAGCCTTGTAACAACTTGGGTTGAGTTACTAGTCGTGTAAGCCTTGGTTGGAAAAATTATCTGGAAGACCTTGGTGGGTTGAGTTACTAGTCCTAGAAGCTCTGGTTGGACAAATTCTCTGGAAGATCGAAAACGGCTATGGGCTTAGTTACTAGTCTTGGAATCCCTAGTTGGAACAAACGCTCTAGAGCCCTAGAAAGATTGGTTAGAGACCAATATGGTGATGGTTAGCAATGTCTAACCATGAGGTTGAATCAATGGTTGGGGTTGAGGTGCTTTTTCCTCTAGAATCCCTAGTTTGGTTTTGTTTGATTTGTTTCATGAGATCCCACATTCATGCTTGGAATATGGCACAATGGTGGTTGGCTAAAAGAAATATATGGTTCAACCAATCTATGGTCGGGTGGTACGTGGAAGTCCCAAACCTGGTTGCATTTTTCATATGCTAATAAGAGTTTCTTCCCTCTTGTATTTGATGGGTAAATATACTTGTTCATATGTGGCTTTTATGGATGTTATATCTTTCTTATTTCTATTGAATATATGTTGGTTATCATGATGTTTTATGACAATATTGATGTATGGCTCTCATCATGTTCTTATTAGCAAATGAATGAGAAATGAATATATGATAATGAAATTATTGTGATCAGGCATAATTGCTTCCTTATGAATCTAATATAAGTATGAGGGCCCTATGCTTAGATTTGTTGTTATGACCTGTAGATTACATATTTGTGATATGTTTGACACAAAAATTGTCATGGATAGTAGTGGTCTAGTCAAGTAATTGATCAAATGTTTGCATTAGTAATCTTGTTTAAATGTTATTTATCATTTCGTAAGAATTCATGAAGTTCTGGTTAGTGGCCTGAGTCCTAGCCCTAGAAAAGTGGCATAGAATTCAGGGTCGTTGGCTCAGAACTAGTTGAAAAAGTCCATAGTCACTGGCATGCCTTGTTGTTTGAGCAATTTGAAGGCCTTAGTCACATACATGGCTTGTCATGTGAGTGATTGGGGTTCCAAATCAGAGAAATTGCAAGTTGTCTGAGGGGTTGGTCAGCTAGAAGTGTTGGTTAGCTCCTGAAGGTTCTGTAGAATGTGTGGAAGGTCAGAATGGTTTTTTTGTATTGGTTCCACTTCCTTATATTTACATGGGGAGTTGAACCACATCATATATCCTCACATCACATGTTTATCCCATTGGACCAGTTACCTTGGGTAAATGTGGGAGGATGGTTTTACAGGTCCCAAGGCCAACTGACAAATTAGTTATGGGTTCGAGATGGATCTTCAAGGTGAAGCATGCAGCACAAGGAAGCATAGAAAAGTATGTGTCTAGATTTGTGGCTAAGGGGTACTCTTAGGTTGATGGCATTGACTATGAGGAGACCTTTTATCTTATAGTAAGGTACTCATCCACCAGATCAGTGCTTGCTCTGACTGCACAGATGGGTGGAAGATTCGCCAAATGGATGTGAAAACAACATTCCTCAATGGATTTATTGAGGAGGAGGTGTACATCAAGTAACTAGAAGGCTTCGAGACATTTTTATTGAGAGTCTCATGTGTGCAGACTCAAGTGATCATTGTATGATCTTAAGAAAGCACCTCATGCTTGGTACATGAGGATGGATAACTATCTCACCAATTTGGGCTTCACCAAAAGTGTAGCAGATGAAAACCTCTATCATATTTTGGTGGAAGGTAAAAATTTTATTATTGTCGTATATGTTGATGGTTTGATTTTAACTGGTGAAGAGTAACTGATTAGATCTTGCAAGGAGGAACTTACAAGAGAGTTTGAAATGAATGACATGGGTCTCATGCACTACTTCCTCTGATTGGAAGTATGGTAAGGTGATGATGAACTATTTGTTCTAGGGGAAATTATGCCAACGAGTTACTTTAGAGGTTCCACATGGATAGGTGCAAACCCATGGAGACTCTTCTAGCAACCAACTAGAGGAAAGAGGATGTCACTTCAGGTGAGGAAGTGGATGCTACTGATTACCGACAATTGGTGGGTTCAATGATGTATCTTGTGACCTAATGACCATATATGTGCTATGAAGTTAACCAGCTGAGCCAAGATATGGTTAAGCCATCCAAACTATTTTGGAGGGAAGTTAAGCATGTTCTACGGTACCTCAGTGGCACTACTCAGTTTTTACTTTGGTACACAAGGACAGAGGGGGTGAAGTCGCGTGGCTTCACAGATGCAGATTGGGTGGGAATTCCATAAAACTAAAAGAGTATATCAGGTGGAATTTTTAGTGCTGGTTTCATAGTGGTTTCTTAGTACAACAGGAGGAAAATATCTATGGCACTTAGCTAGACAGAAGCAGAATACATCGATGTCAGCCAAGCAACATGTGAGGTGATCTAGATGAGAAAGATACTTGTTGGATTGTTTGGTCAGATGATGGATCCAAATTTTATCTACTGTGATAATTAGAGTTGGATCAAGCTATCTGAAAGTCCTGTTTTTCACGATTGATCCAAGCATATAAATATATGGTATCACCATTTACAGGATTTTGTGCAGAGGCATATAATGTTGTTGTAGTAAATTCCTACAGAATAATAAGATGTTGACATTTTGACAAAGGCCTTGTCAAGAGAGAAGTTTTAGTTCCATAGGTGTAGGGTTGGGGTGGTTGATAATCCATTTCTTGTTGAGAGGGAGTGCTGAAAATGCAACAAGAAAATCTCAATTTGACTTTGCCTTGGTCAAACTAGAGAATATTCAAATTTTCATTTCAGCAGAAATCTTAGAGGTAGTTAACTGAGGTGACATGGTACTTTTCACTCACTTAACCTAGTTAATTCGAGTTATTATCAGTTAAACTAGTTCTAATTGTTAGAAGAACTAGTATAGGTCAAGTTGTGGAAGTGGAACTTCAACCACACTCAGCTTTCAACGAGTTAACTGATCAATCAACCCAAAATAATTGTTGCATACAGAGAATTTGAGTTACCTAGTTGAGATGGAGATTCCAAGGCATTGTATTGTCAATTGTAGAATATTCCCATGTGTACAGGTGGTGCACGTAGTTAGAGAATGGACTTAGAGGAATTGTGCAATGCAATTGAGAAATTTCCCTAAAAAATATATGCTAATTCCTCAAGGAACAACGCAAGGAAATAGGAGCTTGAAAATTGGCTAAGTGTTGGCAGGAGTTAGTCAGTCAGGTAGAGAGATAGACTAGACACTTGCAGGTTATGTGCATGCTTGAGAAAGAATATGTATTCATTTCTATTCTTTGATTAATGCAATATAGATAGGAAGGGATTTTGAGCAGTTTATTTCCCCTAGATAAATCTATGTGCATGAGTGATGTTTCATTTTGCATGTTTATGATTTTTGTTCTAGATTGTGAATTGATTTCTGTAGACTTGTAGAGTAGCTTTGAGTCTTATGATTTAGTAAGTTTCATGAGCAGTTTCGAGTCTACACATAAATTTATACATGGTATCAGAGCAAGATTCACAATAGAGAAGAGATTTCGAAATTGTCATTGCAGGAGGATCGGATTTGCAGGATCAATTCTTCAAAGATAGAAGGATGGTTTTCTATTGACTAAGACTCGAGTATTCCCTTACGGGAAGCTCGAATTATGTTCCTTGGAAGGAACACATGGAGGCAGTGCTAGAAGATAATGGATTGAAGGAATTCATTGATAATGATATCCCAAAACCAACTGCAATTGATACTCAAGATCTAGCATAATGGAAGAAGTGTGTATCCAAGGTGAGGAGAATTATAATGGAGGGAGTACAAGACCAAATTCTCTCTAATATCCATGGGAAAGAGACTCCATATGCAATATGGAAAGCATTGATAGAGCTATTCCAGAATGTTAGTGAACACATGAAGTTGCTGCTTAAGGATAAAGTTTGAAATATAAATATGCAAAAGAATGATACTATTTTGCAGTAATTGAGTAGGTTGACACAATGTCATGATGAACTTGGTAAATTTGGCATTATTGTTGCAGAGGATGATTTGGTAAGCCTAGCCCTTCCAGGCCTTCCCAAGAGCTGGCACAACTACCAAGATTCAGTGAATCAGAGGGAGAAACTACCAAATTGGGAATGCTTGTGGTCCGATTTGGTACAGGAGGAAATAAGGCACAATACCAAAGAGGGGACTTCATTCAAGGGAGAGGATGAAGAAAATTGTGCCTTGGCTAGAAAGGAAAAGAAAGGGAAATGTAAGAAATTCCAATCCAAAGTAGAATCTAGTCAAGGCGGAAAGAAGAAAAGTTTGTCCAGAATCAAGTGTGTTCACTATCATGAATTTAAGAATTATGCCACGAAGTGTCCACACAAGAAGGTAAGTAAGATACCTCAAGAGGAGTAGCAAGTGAAGCCTTGGCTTCATAGTTTGATCTTGACTTTACTCTCATTGCATGCATGGCCAACAAAGTGATGGGGAGCATGTGGTACTTGGATAGTGGTGCCTTGTTTAGTGATTTGAAGGATAAAGATATCTAGATGCACATCAAGATGGGAGATGATGGAAGGTACAGTGCATCTGGGATTGGTATAGTCACCCTTCAAAGGAAGTCGAGTTCCCCTCTCAAACTCAAGCATGTGATGTTTGTTCCCAGTCTAAAGAAGAATATTGTCTCCATTTCTGTTTTGGAAGATCGTGTTTATGATGCAATCTTCAGCAAAGGAAAGGAATTCCTAAGACTCATAGCCATGTTACAAGTGAAGCAGATCGAGGTTCGGGTGAAGAAGTTGTCAAGTTAAATGTGGGGTATTTTGCAACATTGAGCACAAAGGCAGAGAAAGTGTAGAGTCGCGATGTTAGTGAACTTTGGCATAGAAGACTTGGCCATTTTCATCATGGTTCTTTGAAGATCATGCAAAATATAACCACAATCCTCCCCAAATGAACACTAGAGCAGCATGACACATGCACAGGGTGTACCTTGGGGAAGTACACTAAAGAGACTTTCCATGATCAGGACAACAAAGTGCGTGCAGCCCTTGAAAGTATCCACTCTAATTTCTGTGGACCTTTCTCAACAACTTCCACTACCAGACACAAATATTTTGTCATTTTTACTGATAACTTCTTATGAAAGTGCTAGATATTCTTCATGCAGAAGAAGGATGAGACATTCTCCAAGTTTGTAGAGTTCAAAGCATCAGTTGAGAAAGAAACGGGAAAGAAGGTGAAGTCTGTCAAGAGCGAAAATGGAGGTGAGTACGTGTTGAGTGAATTTAAAAATTTCGATGCAACAGAAGGAATTTAATGAGATTTGATAGAAACCCATAACCCACAGCAGGATAGTGTGGTTGAGATGAAGAACCAAAACTTTGTGGGAGCAACGAGAGAAAGGTTGCATGATCAAGGGCTACCTCTGCATTTGTGGGACAAGGCATGCAACTCAACAATCTATTTGTAGAACAGGAGTCCTCATCAGATTCTTGGCATGATTATACCCAAGGAGGCTTTCTCAAGGATGAAGCTTGATGTGTCACACTTCAGGATCTTTGGTGCCTCTATTTACTGTTATGTATCCAAATAATCAAGCAAGAAGCTAGAGTTGAAAACAGAATTGGGGGTATTTATGGGTTACATATGAACTCCCCACAACTTTAGTGTGTACTTTCAATCCTTCATAATGACAGTTGTGTGAAGGGATGTAAAATATGATCAAGATAAAGCCATGTGGTGCTCTCTTGAGAGGGAGCTTTAGATCCTGCCAGAAGAGGAGTTGTTAGCTCCAAATGAGGAGCGTTAAGAAGTTGTGGAGCAACCATAAATTGAGGAGCAGAGAGTGGAAACAACCACTCAAGTAGAACCATCTAGAGAAAGCAAGAAAAGGACCAGGGTAGCTAGGAGACTTGTGCAGGATGTGAGGGAGAATGTGGATTCTCCTTCAAATCAGAACAAGAAGAGAAGGTCACCAGATTGTTACACTAGATACATGGCTCTAATGACTGTTCTAGTAGAGACTAAGCCATCCTCTTTCAAGGAAGCAGTAGAGGAATGAGTATGGTTTGATGCAATGGTGGAGGAGTATGAACCCATTGTAAACAATAGTGTTTGGGAAGTGGTCCCAAGACTAGCAGACAAATTAGTTGCGGGTTCAAGATGGATCTTCAAGGTAAAGCATGTAGCAGACACAAGCATAGAAAAGTACAAGGCCATGTTTTTGGCGAAGGGGTACACTCATGTTGAGGGGATTGACTATGAGGAGACTTTTGCTCCTGTAGCAAGGTACTCATCCATCAGACCAATCCTTTCTTTGGCTGCACAGATGGGCTGGAAGATCCACCATATGGATGTGAAAACAACATTCCTCAATGGATTTGATTGAGAGTCTCATGTTTGCAGATGCAAACAAGCATTATATAGTCTCAAGCAAGAGCCCTATTCTTGGTACACCATGATCGATAGCTATCTCATCGGTTTGGGATTCACCAAAAGCAAAGATGATTCAAACCTCTATCATATTTTGGTACAAGGTAAATTCTTGATTATTGTCTTATATGTTGATAATTTTATTTTAATTAGTGATGAGTTGTTGATCAGATCTTTCAAGGAGGAACTTGCAAGAGAGTTTGAAATGAAGGACATGGGTCTCATGCACTATGTCCTCAAATTGGAAGTATGATAAGGTTATGAGGAATTGTTTGTCTCTTAGGGAAAGTATGCCAACAAGATACTTCAGAGGTTCTGCATGGACAGGTGCAAACCCATGGAAACTCCTTTAGCAACCAATTGGAGAAAGAGCATTCCACCTCAGGTGAGAAAGTGGATTCTACTGTTTACCAGTAGCTGGTGGGTTCACTAATATATCTTGTGAACACACGGCCAAATATGTGTTATGCTGTCAACCAACTGAGTCAAGCTATGGTTAGGCCAACCAAACTGTTTTGGAGGGAAGCTAAGCATGTTCTATGGTACCTTAGAGGCACTACTCAATTTGTACTTTGGTATAGACGAAAGGAGGGAGTAAAATTGTGTGGCTTCACTGATGTAGATTAGGTGGGAATTCCATCAGACTGAAAGATTACATCAGGTGGAATTTTTAGTGTTGGGTCCGCAATGGTTTCTTGGTACAATAGGAAGTAAAAATATGTAGCACTCGGCTCGACAAAATAAAAATACATGGTTGCCAACCAAGCAACATGTGAGGTGATTTGGATGTCAAATATACTTGTTGGATTGTTAGTCGGATGATGGATCCAATTGTGATCTACTATGATAATCAAAGTCGCATCAAGCTATTTGAAAATCTTGTTGTTCACGATCAATCCAAGCATGGGATTGTGTGTAGAGGCGAATAATGTTGTTATAATACATTTCGACAGAGGAACAAGATGTTGGTATTTTGACAAAGACCTTGTCAAGAGGGAAGTTAGAGTTCCACAAGTGCAGGATTGGGGTTGTTAATAATCCCTTTCTTATTGAGAGAGAGTGTTGAAAATGAAACAACAAAATCTCAGTTTGACTTTGCCTTAGTCAAATTAGAGAAAAATCAAATTTCTATTTTGAACAAAAATCTTGGAGGTAGTGAACTGAGTTGACATGGCACTTGCCACTCAGTTAAATTAATTAATTCGAGTTGGGGAAGCTTGAGTTCAGTTCAATATGATTGATTTCTAATTTCTAGCAATCTATTTCAATTAATTTGAGTTATTGTCAGTTAAACTAGTTCTAACTATTAGAAGAAATAGTAGAGGTCAAGTTATGGAAGTGGAACTTCAACCACACTCCGTGATCTAGGTGGATCTTCAGGAACACACATAGCACAAGGAGGACTCAAGGATGCTTAAAAATCAAAGTCATCGAAATGACTTTGACCCAAGACCATATCGTAGATCTTGTCTTCTTGATCATGGTGGTGGAAACGGTTCATCAAAATGAGCTCGTATGAAAAAGATAGAGCTCTTCTAAGTTTGACATGACAAGGGAAAAAGTGGGGCCCACAGTGTGCCACATGGCATCCCCATTAGCACATGGGACCCACATGGTAGCTCGTCATTGGCCTCCTAAACCTGCACAAGCAACAAAATTCATTTTTGGGTTAAAAAACCATATAACAAAAATGATTTAATATAGTTATTAAAACAACTATATAAAAACAATGCAAACACAAATAATAACAAATCATTTTATATTAGCTAAAAGTCAAATCATTTTATATTAACTAAAAGTCAAAAAAAGAAAAAGGTTAATATAAAATTGGTTGTATATTATGGTTATATTAAAATACAAAACCATATATTATTGATAACCATATTAAAAAAATCAAACCCATATCAAATTCATTTAGGGTTATGGTTATGAAGTCAAACAAACAATAATCAAAAGTCTCTGGATGTGCGCGAGGATGTGCATGGTTTAAGGAATAAAACAAACTTCAAATATTAAAATAACCAATGTGAATGTGACGTGCAAGGTTGTTAATTAAAAGGGTTAATATATAACCAAAACCCATAACAGATATGGTGGGAATATTATATGGGTATTGGGCATATAAAGTTAAAACAAAACATATAATAGCCATCGATGAAGACCAACGTGAATTGTGGGCTCCACGCATGCATATTCAAAAGTTAAAAAAAAGGCATATTATGGTTATCAAGAATGAGTTAATTGTGTTTTAAAACTATGTAATTGGGATTGTAAACAAATTTATGTTATTTGTAGAGGGGTAGGATTTGACCTCATAACCTCCTCCACACTAAGTTAACTATTTACCAACTATGCCAACCCAATTTCTTGGTAACTCCACCAACCAAGTTATTTAAAAACACAGGTTTCCCAGAGCTGGAAAGGAGGATGATTGCATGAATTTCAAGACGGGAGCGGGCACAGAAATCGAGGCAATTTAATAATTTTTTAATGCAGGAACCATGAATTTTGCAAGGAGTCAAAATTTTCAACTTCTCATAAATCGACAAATTTTATATGGATTTTACACTTCTCGTCGCCACAAATACGATGGCGCTATCTATTTTCCAATCTTAGTTTTGCATCTTCCAGTCATTTCCAGCTTGCACGCAGAACCATGATTTCAGTAAAAATAGGTAGTGGAACTATGAGCCATGAAATTTTCCCAAGGAGGTAAAATTTCACTTTGACAGACTATGGTCAAGTTTATACTTGTTTTTCATGGTTTTCCATAGGGATCCTAATGGTGAAATCAGATTTGACATCTGAGCAGCAGATTTTTAGCTCATCCCTAAAATAGAATCTTTGAGGAATCCTGAGGGAATCTAAAAGATTCCTTTAGCTCCGAATTTTCAAATTCTTAAAATTCGGATTTTGGATAGTTGTTTCAGTACTATTCAATGCCACAAATATGATGGTGTATTCAGATTTGTCTTTCTCACATTTCTTCTTTCAGTCAATTTTCTAAGTGCCAGTGCAGATGTCCATCTTCATGTGCAAACAGTCTTCTTCTTGCGATCGATGCTGTGAGATCGATGTTTTAGCAAGATTTAGAACTTTGACAACATTTGTTTTAGATGGCCCTTGTTGTTGATGTATATGATGTGTTCATGTACTTCTTCTTTCTGCATTATGTTGTACAGATCCATGATTGATGATTGATGCAGGATCTTGTTTATTACATGTTGTCATGATTCCTTGCTTGATTTGATGCGGAATCTTTCTATGTGATGTATTTTCTGTCATAACTCTTTATGTTATGTTTTGAGATCCCTTGTTGTATGTTTTTGGGATACTCTTGTTGTCATCATGCATGTGTTTTGCTTTGACATCCCTTTTGTGCCATGTTGGCGAGATGTGCACCATGCTTGTTTTTGTATCATACTGATAGGAGTCTTTTGATTAAGATTTCTACTTGTGGAACATCTCTTAGAGCCACTCCTGCGTGAGGGCATTCTTCCTTGTATGATCGAGACATCATCTCTGTGTACATAATCTTTATTGACAACACATAATGCAACAACCTACACCATCTTGACATCGGGGCCTAGAGACGTAGTCCCTCCTGGACGAACTTCGTTATCAACGGCTTTTGTTTTCATGTGCTGATGATTGTTATGTTCCTCTTTTTTACAGTCTGCAGCTGTATTTGTTAATTTTCTTTTAAAAAGCAATTTTAACACATGACAAAAGTGAAAGGTCTTGGAAGGGCCCTTCTTCACACCTGAACCTAGATCAAGTGGTATCAGAGCGGTCTTTACGTGTATGTGAATTGCAGTGTGAACAATGGAACCTATAGTGACAGAGAATGAAAGAGCAATGTACGAGACCATGATTAACATTTCAAAGAGAGTGGAAATCATGTATGAAACTCTACAGAAAGAGACAGAGGAAAAGGAGTGATTACAACTTCAGTTGCAAGCCATAGAAGAGGCCATGGAAGAACTGAAGCAAAAAAAACATAATCTTCAAATAGAGAACGATGAATTGAATATGCGTCTGCATGAAGAGAAAGAGGAAAAACAAAATTTGCTACGACTGTTGCAAGCAAAGGATGAGGCCTTGGAAAAGTTGTAGCGTGACTCATGTGAGGTAAAAAGTAGTTCTCCATCTTCATGTATGTTTCCTGATGATGATTTCGCTGTCTTTGAAAATCACACCACAGGAATTGGCTCTAAACTATTGAAGAGAATGGGGTATGAAGGAAAATGCTTGGACATTAATGGCAAAGGAATTGTCAATCCCATCCAAGTAGAGGAATTACCATGTCGAGCAGGACTTGGGTATGTCAGGAAAGAAGTTGGGGAATGATCCACCAACAACAAATGATGAACAGCCCTCATCAGTTCTTTCCAAATCGAAAGAGAAGGTAAAATATGTTGATTTCCTTTCGATTTCATCTTCTAATAGTATGATGTCTATTAGAGACTTGGAGATCCCAATTATAGGGACACATATGAGGCTCCTTACAAAGACAAGGCAGGAGGAGAAAGAACTTGGTGTTAACAACCGAGGCACCACTCAACCTTTGGAGGTTGTGCATGAGCATCGATTTGCAGGATCGAGATACACTAAAGGAGAGTGCTCAAAGGTGTTAGATTTGTCTGAGACATTGTCGAGGAAAGAGAATGATAGGAAAACATCCCCATCATCCCATGGCAGTTTCCATCACAGGGAGAGAGCTGAGGCAAGCTCTCATCGCCATGCTGACATTAGAAACAACAAAGGAAGGTATAATCACTTTTGATCTTCGAATGTTCATTTTGATTATGATCATGTTGTTAATAATGAACAAAGATTAGGGCATCGAAAAACATGCACTTTTTGTGGTTTACCTAACCATACCTTTTCTAAGTGTTGGAAAAGAATGGCAGCCCTCATGAGGCATGAAAGACCCTCTCAACAACATGAAAAGAAACAAGTTAAGTAGATATGGAGGAATAAAACATACTGCAGTCATTGCAAAAGAAATGGCCATCAAAAAGCCACTTGTTGGAGGCCCCATCTAGAGCAGCACCTTAAAGACAAAGCATCGGTGCGTGAACCAGGAAGAGAAATTGTTCGACAAGCTAAACCACCTCAAGGAAGTGACCCATTCACATTGATCAGTGAAAAATGGTTTCTAGACATGTTTTCATTTCATGCTAATGCTTTTGTAAATCATTTGTTGCATTTTAAAGTGTAAAAGTGATGATGTGTTTTCCATCACTTGGTTAGCAACAATGATGTCTAGTCATGTTTTGAGTCATATTTTGAGTTGCAAGTTAAAACTCTAAAAGTGATGCTATGTTTCCAATCACTTGTCAAAACAATAGTGTTTGGCCTTATGTATGTAAATCATGTGTTGCACTGATGATGTGTTTTCCATCACTTTTTGAAGCAACCATGATAGGTTGGCCTTGTTGTCATAGCGGGGGTATTACATCCATCTTGTTGTAAACTTGACCATCGAGTATGTGTTATAAACTCGTGGAAAGTGTGGGACATTTGGGTCATTAGTTGGTGATGTCATTCAAAGCATGCAATTTGCAAACAATGTACTACAGGTTGCAGAGGGCAGGTGTCAGCTGATCGTTCAAGGCTCTGAAGAACAAAGGTGAAGGAGATGGAAATGAGACCTTTTTAGGACGCTTGCATTGCAGACAGGGTACAAAGAAAGTTATTTTCCATACTTTTGGAGGACCAAAAGCTCCTCAGTGGGGAGGATTGATCTAGGTAGATCTTCAGGAACACATATAGGACAAGGAGGACTTAGGGATGCTCAAAAATCAATATCATTGGAATGGCTTCAACACAATACCAGAGCGTAGATCTCGTCTTCCTGATCGTGGAAGTGAAAACGGTTCATCAAACCGATCTCGTATGCAAAAGATAGAGCTCTCCAAAGTTTGACATGACAAGGGAAAAAGTGGGGCCCACAGTGTGCCACATGGCATCCCCATTAGCACGTGGGACCCACATGGAAGCGCATCAGCCACTGACACATGGCAATCCATCATTGGCTTCATAAACCTGCACAAACAACAAAAATCATTTTTGGGTTAAAAAATCATATAACAAAAATGGTTTAATATAGTTATTTTATATGCAAACACAAATCATTTTATATTAACTAAAAATTAAAAAAAAAAAGAAAAAGGTTAATATAAAATTGGTTGTATATTATGGTTATATTAAAATACAAAACGATATATATATTTATAACCATATTAAAAAATCAAACCTATATCAAATTCGTTTAGGGTTATGGATATAAAGTCAAACAAACCATAACCAAAAGTCTCGGGATGCGCGCGAGGATGTGCATGGTTTATGGAATAAAACAAACTTCAAATATTAAAATAACCAACGTGAATGTCACATGGAAGGTTATTAATTAAAATGGTTAATATATAACCAAAACCCATAATAGATATGGTGGGAATATTATATGGGTATGGCCATATAAAGTTAAAACAAAACATATCACAACCGTCAATGAAGACCAACGTGAATCGTGGGCTCTACTCATGCATATTCAAAAGTAAAAACAAAAAGGCATATCATAGTTATTGAGAATGAGTTAATTGGGTTTTAAAATTATGTAATTGGGATTGTAAACAAATTTATGTCATCTGTGGAGGGGCAAGATTTCACCTTATAACCTCCTCTACACTAAATTAACCATTTACCAACTATGCCAAACCAATTTCCTTGTAATTCTACTAACCAAGCTATTTAAGAACTCAATTTTGTCCAGAGCTGGAAAGGAGGAGGATTGCATGAATTTCGAGACAAGAGCGGGCATGGAAATTGAGGCAATTTAATAATTTTTTAATGTAGGAACCATGAATTTTGCAAAGAGGCAAAATTTTCAACTTCTTAGAAATTGACAAATTTTATATAGATTCTACACTTCTCATCGCCACGAACATGATGGTACTATCCATTTTTCAATATAAGTTTTGCATCTTCTAGTGATTTCCAGAATGCACGCGGAAACATGATTTCAAAAAAAACATGGCGCAGAACTATGAGCCACGAAATTTTCCCAAGGTGGTAAAATTTCACTTTGTTAGAATATGGTCAAGTTTATACTTGTTTTTCATGGTTTTTCGTAGGAATCCTAATGGTTAAATCAGATTTTACATCTGAGCAGCAGATTTTCAGCGCATCCCTAAAACAGAATCATTGAGGAATCCCGAGGGAATCTAAAAGATTCCTTGAGCTCTGAATTTTCAACTTCTCAAAATTCAGATTTTGGATAGTCGTTTCAGCACTATTCGATGCCACAAATCTGATGGTGTATTCAGATTTGTCTTTCTCTCATTTCTTCTTTTAATCGCTTTTCTAAGTGCCAGTGTAGATGTCCATCTTCATGTGCGAACAATCTTCTTCTTGCGATTGATGTTGTGAGATCGATGTTCTAGCAAGCTTTAGCACTTTGACAGCCTTTTCTTCAGATGGCCCTTGGTGGTGAGGTATATTATGTGTTCATGTACTTCTTCTTTCTACATTATGTTGTACAAATCCATGATTGTGATAGATGCAGGATCTTGTTTATTACATGTTGTCATGATTCCTTGCTTGATTCAATGCAGAATCTTTCTATGTGATGTACTTTATGTCATAACTCTTTATGTTATGCTTTGAGATCCCTTGTTGTATGTTGTTGGGATACTCTTAGTGTCATCATGCATGTGTTTTGCTTTGACATCCCTTTTGTGCCATGTTGGCGGGATGCGCACCATGCTTGTTTTTGTATCATACTGATAGGAGTATTTTGATTGAGAGTTCTAGCTGTGGAACATCTCCTAGAGCCACTCTTGCGTGAGGGCATTCTTCCTCATATGATCGAGATATCATCTTTGTGTACATCATCTTTATTGACAACACATAATACAGCGGCCTACACCATCTTGACACTAGGGCCCAGAGACGTAGTCCCTCCTGGATGAATTCTGTTATCAATGGATTTTGTTTCCATGTGCTAATGATTGTTATGTTCCTCTTCCTTACAATTTGTAGCTGTATTTGTTAATTTTCTTTTAAAAAGAAATTTTAACACATCACGAAAGTAAAAGGTCTTGGAAAGGCCTTTCTTCACACCCGGACCTATCTCACTCCGTGATTAAGGAGTTAACTGATCAATCAACCCAAAAAAAAAAAAATCAAATAATTTGAGTTACCTAGTTGAGTTGGAGATTCCAAGGCAGTGTACTGTCAATTGTAGACTATTCCCATGTGTACAGGTGGTGCAGGCAATCAGAGAATGGACCTAGAGGAATTGCACAATCCAATTGAGAAATTTCCCTAAAAAATAGAGGCTAATTCCTCAAGGAACAACACGAGGAAATATGAGCTTGGAGGGCCTAAAAATGGGCTAAGTGTTCGCTAGAGTTAGTTAGTCAGGGAGAGATATAGACTATACACTTGCAAGTTGTGTTCAGGATTGGGAAAGCATATGTATTCATCTTTATTCTTTGATTAACGCAATACAGATAGGAAGGGGTTTTGAGCAGTTGATTTCCCCGAGATAAATATTTCTGCATGATTGATGTTTCCTTTTGCATGTCTATGTTTTTATTCTAATTTTCAATTGATTTCCATAGAGCAGTATAGTATGTTCCAATCTTGTGATTTAGTAAATTTCATGAGAAGTTTTGAAGAGACACGCTACTTTCTACATGGTATCAGAGAAGGATTCACATTAGAGCAGAGATTTTGAAGTTGTCATTGCAAGAGGATCAAATTTATAGGATCAATTATTCAGAGCTAGAAGGATGGCTTTATATGGATTAAGATTCAGTGATGGGTGTGATAAAAATGGTATAAAATCCAAGGTTCAACACTTGGAATGAATGGGCTCAAAATAGAAGGAATGAATTAGGGCTTGTTAATGTTAAAGTCTTTATGTAATAATGATTAAAAAAAGGATTAAATTTTCTTTGTTTATCTGACCCAATACTTGATGTATTCAGTAATTTGAAATCCCTTTCTAAAGCCTGTTGACTTAAAGGGGCCTGACCCAAGTTCAGATTTATTCACACCAACCAACAAAACCCTAACTATTGGACTTTTTGGAAACAACCTGCATAGCGCAAGTTGTTGTCTCACCCGAAGCAGTATTAGTGGATGCTAGAACTAGGTTTCTACATCCAGAGACGGTTTGATAAGTAAGGTGAGGTCCTTGTTGCTCAAATCTTCCTTCGCACAGAACTATGTTTTTCTATGGTCTGCTGCTATAAATCTAAGGAAATGACTCTTAGGTATTCGAGAAGGTCTACGATTATACATTATAGACCTAAAAGAAACACACTGTTCACTTTTGCGCACTAAATAGTAACCGTAGATATTCCTTCGTGCAGATCTACCCAATTCAACAAAAATCATAACAAATTTAACCATTATCTTCTGAGAATAGATTATTACTTAGTTCATGCATAGATAATTAATATGCAATAGAGTCGTGCAACAATCATACTTTAGTTCATAGAAACAAATCATTAAGCCATAATGCATAACTTGAACAAAAATAAGAATAAAACACAGAGGCAAGATAATTGTTCCAGAATCAGTATTTATTAGATTTCAGCGTTCAATTTACAAACTCTTCCACCTTGCACACCCAGCATTAGGGGCCCACGCACTCAGCTGTAGACTTGCCAAGGTCTTAGCACACTCAGTTGTAGTATCATTCCCCTTTCACCTAAGTACAAGAAATAGAGCTTTCCTGCCTTAGCACTTGCCAAAAACAATAATCTTCTACCTTCGTTACTATCTCTAGACTCGCTATGACTCAAATATATATAGCATTGTTTCTTACAATAACAAGGCACATGGCTTATGGGTGAGTCTTAAAACCGACCTATCAATTACCCAAACAAGGGGCTAAATCTCCTTTGACTCCTACTTGGCTGCGTGCTTCGCTTCTACATTTCATGGAGACTTTACATTCTTTACAAAATTCTTCTCAAAAAATGGTTAAACTAAAACAAAATTGACCCTAGGGACCTTATCCCAACAAGCCCCCAATACAAATATGGTGACTCGCTCTCGAGTCACTCTGCTGGCACCTCGACCTTGATGCAGAGGTCACTGAAATTGACCTGCAATGTTGTTGCATCAGCAAAACTCTGTATCATGGTTTGCTACACTTCCCCTACCAGTTTTTCTATCGTCGGGCTGTCGACTGTTAGGTGCACCTTTCTTTGTGTCTGTTGAAGTGTCTTTAACTTCTCCTGAATTGAAATAGTAAGCTGACAGACTTCCTCTGCCCATGGTTGTATTCTGGCTTTGAGAAGGACCTCTTTTGTTTGTAACTCTTCAATTTGTGATTACACTGGTTTTCCTTGCTACAATTGCACGAGGTGTTGCACTGACGCCAAAGTGCGTGATGTCTCCCTGACTTCATCAAACTTGTGTTGTGTCTCTTGGATATCTGTGTTAAGCTTCTGCAAGTTTGTCTCATTTTCATAGTTGTCAATAACTCCATGGACTATTCGAATATTAACATGTAACCCGTGACTGATGTATCTAAAGTGCCCATGCTTTCCCTGATAGCTACTTCGCGCTACTTCTATACCTCTGGCAGAGTATCTGGCTATAATTTCAGCTGTAGCTCTGAGATTTTAATTTGGAGCTCAAACATGACTTTTCCAATCTCATCCTTGGACGTGCAGACCGCAATAGCCAATTTCCTGATTTTTGTTGTAGCTGCAGTATCCTTTGGAATGTTTAATTCTAGAGCTCACTTGCACTGGTGTGTTATTTCTATTTCTAGGCTCTGACTTCATGCTTGCAACTCTTCCTCTTCTTTCAAAGCCCGAGCCTTCTCCGCGAGCATCTACTTGTTGTTTACTTTGAATTCATTGATCACTGCTACCGTGCTCTACTCTCTAATCCTAAGCTCGTCTGAGACCCCCTGATGCAGCATATGGAGAGTTTGAAGTGGTAGTGCAGCTAATTTCACCCCAATGTCCTTGGCTGTGATCAAAAGAGATCGATCTTCCTCTAATTTCGTGCGAACTAATTCCTCTGGTAAGGATATGACTCTGAGGTCCAGAGTCTATTCTAGCTCCAAAACTTGCTCGCTCCCTTGTGTTAGGCTCTCTTGCACCCTACTCGCTTTCCCAAAACTCGCTTGAATCCTACCGGTCTGGATCTGTAGCTCACGCAAATCCTTCTAGATGCTCCCTAGCGTCTGCATGTACTTTTGTTCAAACTGCCACCACAACTCTTTTGTGGTGTCTCTAACCTTGTCTCCAATCTCATCTATATCCCCTTCTATGAGGATCATTAGGTCTATGCGTAAATTTTTATCAGATTTGTGTTACTTCCTTGGCCTGGTAATTGTCTCCTTACTACGCTTCCTCAATGTGAAGGGAGTGCTCTACTCCTTTCCACCATTCCCACCTTGTTCTAATAGTTCTTGCTCTTCGGTATGGTGGGAAGCTGATGCTTCTGCTTCCTCTCTGTTGGTGCGCTCTATCTCGGCATGCTCTTTCGCATCATGCTCTTTTTCTGTAGCTACCTTAGCAACAACTTCTTTCTTTTTCTAGTAAGCCAAAGCTCGTGCTACTTTCTGTGCTGCTTCTTTCTACTTTTGCGCGGCTGTCGTCTGTGTAGAAAAGCTTTCTCCACCCTTACTGGTACCTATGCCAACGTCTGTTGGTTCACACCACTCTGCTAGCCAACTGCCGAGAATCTCCTGCATATCTGTATTTGAGAATAATATGGAATCTTGTAACATATATGTTTAGGGTACCTCCTCGCCATGATTGATATATTATGGAAATCGGCCTTGAACTCTGTGAAAGCCCTCAATTGTTCGAACAAGGTTGGAGACAACCTTGGTCGCTAACTGATTACAATGCAAAGGCCCATTTCCATTAATATCCAGAAAATATTCAATTCTTTGACCCTCTATGGATCCTTTGTTGACCACAAGAAAGCAAACTTCATTGTCTCTAGTAAATCTTCTGCCTACGGAGGAAACTGACTATCCTTCGACAATTTTTATGTTACTAAGACAATAAGCAACAGGAGCCAGACATAATGAAACAACTTAATCTCCTCCTATGCTTCTCGACAATTCGTGAGAAATTCCTTATATACATTTTGCACCCAGTTATATTGTACACCCTTCGCGCACTAGGCAATCAACACCACTACTGACGCAAAAACTTCATCTGTACAACATTTCTTCATAATATTTGCAGTTAAGATTTGGGTAGAAAATTGTACCAAATTCAGCCTTCATCTTATCTACCAACTCCTTTTCTCCACTTTTCCCTTCAAACTCCTCAATAGGGTCCACCCCTTTATAGGGCAGCTTCATAATCCGATGAATGAGCATATTCGTGAAAGGGATGGGTTCTCTAAGCCATAAGCACACATCATGCACTAGTGCAAGTAGCTAGTGCACACACTTAGTGTTGATAATGGACCTGTGAAAATGTGGGACGTAAAGCATGTGCAACAAATTAGCCTGCTCAACACCTCTTACCCATTTCATGGCTTCCACGTAACCCCAGTTTATTCGTAATAGATCTTCTTCATGTATTTGTGAGTAGCCAAATGATGCAATCTCTCGTGGTCTGTGAGATCCCATTCCTCCATCTTCAGCACCAAAATGCATGCTAAGACCCTGCCTTCAAACTCAACCCATTCTAGTAACAGGGGCATCGAAAACATAAATTTTGTAGAATCAGGGTCTTTTGTTTCCCTTTTCTTCCCTTTCTGCAGAGGGATATACTCTGGGAGCCGCATGATAGGCTTTCCCTCCTTAGCATCCAATTCCTCCACTCCATGGAATTATTCTTCCTCCAGGTCCATGATTTTCTCTGACTTTTTATCCTACTTCTCCATCTGCCAAACCTCTGGGTTCTTCCCTGGCGAATTTCTCACCAACACATGTTTCTTTTGCTTATCTTTTGCAGCCAATTGCTTTGGCCTAGGTGACCTTGGCATTGTAGGCATAGTGGGCGCAGCTTCCATAGATACGACTTTAGGGCCTTCCACTTGAGAAACAATAGCTTTAGAACTAACTAGAGTAGACATTCATTCAGATAAAATTTCATAGGCTTCTACGCATAGGTTTGCAAATGACGGTCATGACAAGAGTTCTTCATTGTCTTCACGCTTCATAAACTTAACACACAAGGCTCACAGACAATTCTCGGAATGCAAAGTGTTCTTCGATGGACCAACACTTCCAAATTTTATAAGAGGTTTCGAATTCAAATCTGATCGTTCCCTCCAATTTCGGATCATAAATCATATTTGTCAGCAGATCTCCAAAGATTTTCGCTATAAATGGTGCTTACCTACTCCTTTTAATGGAAATTTTTCCATCACACCATGAATAATGACTCCAACGACTACTTTTGGAACAATCTACGTGGTACCGTCCTCCATGTTGCAAGTCATCCAGTGGAGCTTCACCTGTCGGACTCTTGTCCTCCATCGTGCAACCTCTATACTATGTTTTTCTCCTTCTTGAGCAACATAGTTTACAGTCCCGCAATCCCTTGCAACTGCCTAGAATAGTAAGAATCTTATGCTACCATGTAGTCATTGTGTAGGGGTAGGATGCCATGTATATAGTTTCAACCTACTTCTATTCACTTTTCCAAGGAATGGTTCCCCATTCAAATTCACGAGGTGAACTATGCCACCATTTGTGATCCCCTTAACAACGTATGGCTGCAACTAGTGCATTTGAAATTTTCCTGGAAATTTTGTGAACTCAATGTCATATAGGAGCACTAAATCATCCACCTTGAAAGTGTGCAGCTTGGTATGCCTATCATGCCATGATTTTTCGCGTTCCTTTTTCACTTGCTGGTGAAAGACTATAAGGAATCGTTCCTCTCCTAACTCCATTAGCTATGTGAGTTGTTCCCCCAAGGTTTCATGATCCTCCATCTCTGTCAAAGATGCAGTATGTAAAATTGGCACAATATATTCCATAGGCATCACTACTTCGATCCCATAGACCAACCTAAATGGTTTTTGGCTTGTCAACTTTTTTCATGTCATCCTATATGCCCATAACATTGCTGGGACGTGCATATGCTACTCATTCCTCTGCACATTATAGACCTTCGTCAACACATTCTCCAAGGTTTTGTTAAATTCTTCCACCATGCCATTTGCTTATGGGTGACAGGGCGTGCTCTTTTGATGATACACCTGAAATTCCTCAAGCATCACACTGATCTTTTCATTCAAGAAATGTGTACCCCTATCACTCATCAACATCTTAGGGCATCCAAATCATGTTAAGATATATTCAAACAAAAGCTTTGTAGCGGTGGTAGTTGTACAATCCTTCATTGAATGCACTTCCACCCATCTGGTTAAATACTTTGTTGCAGTAATGATATACCGCATCCTTGTGTTCTTTCCTGGTGGTTGTATTGGACCTATGAAATCAATGTCCCACTTATCAAATACCTGCAATGAAACCTGAGGATTTAAAGGCAATTTATCTCTCGCGAAGGCTTCCTCTTCCTTTGTAAAGCATCGCACGCCTTGCAGTGCGCCTTAGAATCCTTATGTAATGTCGACCACCATAACCTAGTGTGAAAAATCTTCTACGTGGTCACTTTTCCTCTATAGTGTCCTCCTGCCACTCCTCCATGTACTTCGGTGAGGATACTGGTGCATTCAAACTCAAAAACATACCTCCATAGTATTTCATCTATTCCCATCTTATAAAAGTGATCCGCAATCACTAAAAAGTTTGGAGCGCAGACTACTAATTCCTTCTTTTACTAAGTAGAATATCCTTCTGGATTTGTACTCGTGGTTAAAAACTGAATTATATCAGCAAAATGGTCATCCGCGACCAGCACCGCAAAGAGTCATGCATTCATTATTCCTTCCTCCAAGCTATTTGGTTCTTCACCCATTTCAATCCTTGAAAGATGGTCTGGTTCTACATTCAACCTTCCAGGCTTCATAATCACTTCAAAGTCATATTCTTGAAACAATAGTAACCATTGGCATATCCCCCCCCCCCACATAGGCTTATTAACCATGCACTTTAGCACTGAGTGATCTGTATACATTTTAAAGTGTCCATCCAAAAAATAATGGCAAAACTTTTGCAGTGCGTAGACAAACGCCAACCCTTTGTGCTCTGTAGTGGAATAATTCTTCTCAACCTTGGATAACTTTCTGCTCGCGAAAGCTATCGGATGATCAATTTCTTCTTCTCTAGCCTGTGTTAATACTGCACTGAGTGCAATACAAGAAGCATCTACATGCACATGAAATTATTTCTTCCAGTCTGGAAATACCAAAATAGGTGCAGTTACCATGTCTTGCATTAAGACATCTAGGTTGCGCTAGCAGTCTTCATCCCAACAAAACATCACATCTTTCTTCAATAACTTTTCCATTGGTGTAGTTATTTGAGCATATGCCTTCATAAACTTTCTATAATATCCAGTGTGCCCGAATGTCACACGTAGCTATTTTACATTCCTAGGAGCTTCCAAATTCATAATCACAATGATATTTGCAGGTTCCACCATCAATCACTACTTACATACTACATGACCACGCAAAATTCCAAAGGGCGCTCAGAATATGCACTTCTTCAAATTAAGCACGATCTGATACCTTCGACATATATCCAACATAAGGTGCAAACTCAAACCATGGCCCTTTATAAAACAAAACATAGTCCAATCGTCAAAATAAACCTCCAAAAATTTATGAATAAATTCCCTGAACATCACGATTACTACTCAGGAAAAAATTCCAAGCGCATTCTTCAATCTGAATGGAATTACTGTATATTGAAAGAAACCCCACTCTATCGTGAAGGTTGTCTTTCTTCGATATTCTAGCACAATTTTTTTTTGATGATATCCTGAAAATCCATCAGTAAATGAATAAGCCTCCTGTCCACCAACATTCTTTAATACTTCATCTGTAAATGGTGTTGGAAACGGATCGTGCATGCATACATCATTTAGCTTTCTTAGATCTACACATATTTGGATTTTGCCTTTTTGTTTCTTCTCTTGGACCACCATTAGGCTTACCCAATCGGATTCCTCTACGGGTTCAATAATACCAGCATCCATCATCTTATCCAGTTCGTGGCACACCTTTTCTTTATACTTTGGATTTAGCTGATAAGGTCTCTGCCTAACGAGCTTTGTATCCTGTTTCAACATAATCTTAATAACAGCTAAATCTCTGATGATCCCCTTCAAATATGAAAATTCTTTTGGGAACAGATCTTGGTATTCACACAGCAGTTCATCTACCTTATCGATTGTATCTTTGCCCCAATAATTTCCTATCTTCGTGAACTTAGGTTCTACTTCAGATCTAATATTTACTTGTCTAGTCTTCAAAGGTTCTGATATATTCGAGTTTGCATATTTTGGTGCCTTGACTTCACATTGTCTTTCTGTCTCTGGAATGTTAATATTCCATGGATCTTATTCTTCCTCTTTAGCAGTCACATTGTAACACTCCAGCGCCTGGCACAACTATGTACTCCATTCCGGCTGAGCCCATTCTATCAATTCCTTAGGTGTTCTGAATATAGCTGCTTTTATCTCCTGGAGCACCTCATCAATACACTCAAACCCATCCTCAAAGCTGAAAGTTAATAAAAAACTCTCCCTTAAGATGTCTCATTTAGTTGTTCCATGGCAAAGGTCCATCTCCAAATACTAGTTCATTGAAATTGTATCTAAGGTATGACAGAAAATGTGCACTCATTCTGGTTGTGGTTCTGTTCCCCAGACGTTCGTCCATTGTTCCAAATAATCGCAAGGATCAACTTTCCCACTTTATTTTTCTATCATCCGGGTATTAGCATATCCACACCTTAATTTCATCATCCTTCACTATTCCTTCCATCCAACAAAGCTCTCCTTGTATGTACCCCACCAATGGGCAGGAGTAACGTGCAGCGCCAACTCTAGTGCCTAGAAGCAATGTTCTTTTGGTACTTCCCTTTCAAATTCATCTAAAAACAAATCCACATCAGTCAAACCATCATAATGCGGAAGCTTTCTTACCTTATTCAAGACACATCGTAGTGATTTAGTCATCATTTTGCAACGAAGCATAGATACTTCATGCAACCAATTATGCCAGTGTTCAAGCTCTTCATTTGAATCTGAGGCGCAGGACCTATCACTTTCCCATGAAATTTTTCCATCAACTTTAGGATTGATCCAATCTTCATTTCGCACTATGATCTTGTATATCTAATCTAGATCATCATCACTTTCCACAAAGTCGCAAATAGGTTCAGTATAACATGCTCCTTTTGCAGGGTCTAGTGGCACTACAATCTTGACCGACTTCCTTTCAAACGTCATCTTCCACTTATTCAAGTTGATTACTGTGTCCATATCAAAAGCCTAGTGAATTCCTAGTAGCACGTGGTATGGGTTTCTATCATCCACTATTTCAATGACTTCGAAATCAGCCAGCATGCTTGTGCCCTCAATGACCTCTGTTACACCATATAAGCACCACATCAAAATAATCTTCTGTTGATTTTCCATACGTAGCTGAACAAGAGACCACTACAGTGCATGTCTCCCCATCCTTTCCAACATCTACTTAGGTAGGAAATTTGCATTATATCCTAAATCCAAGATTACCTGGTTCATTTAATATTCGCCTATATACATAGTCAACCTCATCTTGCGCCCTGTGCACTTTTTATGCTTACCAATTTTCCTTGCAATGCGTTGTTAAGCAGAAGTATTTTCTTTAGTTTCACACTTGTCGATTAACTCTTGCAACCCTTCTACCGTTTTCTTATCGCACAATAACTTCATACAGGTCTTAAGAAAAGTAGCTAGTACTTAAGGATCTACCTATTGTGTTGTACTAGTTTCAGACATTTTCTCCTGGCTTCGTGAGGTGTAGACCTCAATGAAGTTCTTCTTTGCTTCCATGAAGGTATCCTGAGCATGATTAAGATCAAAGCCTATTTCCTTCTCAACAGCCTTGCGCACCCACCCGTCATCCATAGGCTGCTTGCCTTGATCTGAACCAGTCGTGATACCACTACTTGTCACTATATTTATGCTCTAATCTTCTTCGTGGGACTCTATCCTCATCATTTGAATGTTCTGTGTACGTTGTTGGGGCTGCGCCTTCTTTTCTTGCATCTTCACCATAAGGACCTATTGTAGCAGCTACAACCACCCTCAAAATTTTTACCTTAGCTTTGTTTTGGAGCCTCCCTTCCAACCTTCACAGTAACATTTCTTGATTCATCAAGTTCACAAGCTTCAGTGTTTTTCTTGCACAAAGGCATCCTGTCGATCACAACTTGATGCATTCCCCTCACAGGTTTATCACTTGGACTTGGTCTAGCTACAGGCTGAGTAGCTCCCCTAAGAAATTGTGCAATTCTGGAGGAAAACCAGCCTTCCCTCTAGAAATTGCACAATCCTCACTGGCAACCTACTGGGCTCCAGAATTGTGCAATTTTGGCAGTGAAAGCTCACAAAGAAAATTGTGAAATTTTCCCTAGCTAGGATGTTCAACCTAGAATTTTCACAAATCTAGAAAGTAGTCAACTGCTCTGCCCAGAAATTGCGTAAATCTCCTGGGAAACCAGCCAAGCTCCCAGCCATAATTGTGCATTTTCTCCCAGTAGTCGAGCAGTTTCTTGCATGTGCAGCTGAGTTGACCAATTTTCTTTAGGACCGAGCAAAACAAAATTGCATGCATGGGATGCTTCTCCGAAGGCAGCATGCAAAGGCATCCCTTATTTCAGGGATCTATGTTTAGCAGTTGGAGGTTAAATGTAAGGATCATTTCAGAAACCTCCCACCAAGTGTCTCTTTTCCTAAATTTGTGCCATGCGCATCACAACCTTGATGTTATCAAAACTTATCAACTAGACATTGCAGAGAACATTCCTCACATCAATCTTGCAGCTCTAACATCCCACATCACATCTATGAGCTTTCAACACACTCAACTCAATTGTTTTGAGGTAAGCCCACTTTCCATGACTTGTGTTGCATTTCGGGTGCTTTTTGTGTTTCACTTCGTATGAACGTTGTTTGCCTTATTTTAGTGAGTGCTTGTTGTCATTTACATGTATACTAGCTTGTCCTAGCATTGTTTCAATTTTCATTGCTATCTCACTACTATCGCATGCATGAAATTGTTTTTCACAAACGGACACTGATTCGGCGAATCGTTTCACCCACATGCATGTTGTTCCATTTTCTAACTCTGTCATTCACCATTTTCATGAATGATAATTCACTTATTCTTACACTCAATATCACCATGCATTCACACTCACATTCACGTTTAGTTTCCCATCAACAAGTTTGGGTAGGCTTGGCCCAAACTATGCCTCACCAAGAGCCTCACCAAGATAACATTGCACAATCTCGAGAGGGAAGGCTCTATCTTCCTCTCAAGAAATGTGCAATTCTACCCAGTGACTGTCCTCCAAGACTGTTTTGTGCATTCCCAAGGGACAATGATTGCTGGCCAAGAAAATTGTGCAATGAAGTCACTAAACCTCTAGCCGATTCCCAGCTGAGATTGCACATTTCACAATTCCAGCAGTCAACAGTGAGACTGGACTATGCATTGCGCAGTTACAGTAGTTATTCACTCTCCCAACAGCCCAGACTGTGCCTTGTGCAGTCTTGGAAGTTAGTCTCCCGACCTCCCAACAGAAATTGCGCAACCTTCATGATCAATCACACAAGTATGTTGCAAGTCAGTTCTCAAGTTTAGTTTGGTTTTCGAATGACAGATTGATTGCCATGAGTTTTTCCATGTCTCCAGGTATTGCAGGTGTTCATCTACCTCTCAACATTGTAGGTACAATGGTTTCCAAGAGGGCAGAGTCAAAGACACCATTCAGACTGCACTTGGAGATGCATTCGATCAAATGTTTATGATCTTTCTTACTCATGAAGATAGAAAGTTGTTCATAGACAAGAACATCAAGATATCATAGCAAGAAATGTCATGAACAACAGCTGAAGGCAGCATACCGAATGCAACAAACATAACAAATGTAGAGAATGCAACAAATGCAACGAATGCATACCAAATGCAACAAATGCAGAGAATGCAACGAATGCAGCGAACATAGGGAATGGAATGAATGCAATGGATGTAAGAGGAAGGTTGTTGAAAACATAGAGGCAAAAAAAAAAGTTTCAAGATCAAGTAGATCCATTGATGATGAAAGAAACTTTGGAGACTCAGGCTATGAGGTGACGGCGTGACATGAAGATCGCGTGAGGACAAAGAATGGAACAAAAAAGGAGTTGCATGTGTTGAAACAACAAGTCAAGGAACAACGTGCAGCTGCACAAACAGACAAATGAGTTGCAGTAGGAACAGGAACAACAGTGGGCGCAACATGCACTCACAGAAAAAACTGCACCTGTACAAGCTAAATATCCATTCTAGCAACTGACATGGACCAGACATGGTGAGCAGTGTTATTGATCTCATGCAAGGGATTCAACGGCATGCATGTCATTGTGCACACACACACAATCCAACCCATTCAGGACACTCACCAAGTGAAGACAAGAAGTAAGTCCAACTAGAGCTAAACATGTACTTCAGGAAGTTGATGCACATGACCACGAGCACACACTTGAAGATAAACATAGACACTATGCATCAGTGTGTTGCCGGTTCTATCTCACCCAATAATACCATGCGCATGTTAGCAGATGAGTTGGATGAAGGAGCCAAACCAATGCACCTATTGCATTAGAGGCAAGAGTTCGCTTCAGCAAGATGTCACCATGAGGTGCATGCACACCATCATAGACGACCAAGATTGGAATTAGCTAACCACCTTCACCATTACAAGCATGCCAAAGAGTTGGTCTCATCACAATGGATCGAGTGTCAGTGATGTCTTGCATGGCTTGCTCAAGCCATGTTGTCTCACATGAGTACATGTGCATTGTAATGTAACGTCATGTCAAGTGTAATTCAAGTATCAATAGTTGGATGTAACAGTCATAGAGTAAATGAAGAGTCATGAGGGTAGATTAACTATCACAAAGGGGAATTTCAAGGGTCACCCCACCCTTTGCTATAAATAGTCCCTCATAACTCATTGTATAGGCTTTTGGTAAGCCAAGCTTCTGATAAGACTTTCTTGGATAAAGCTTGGACATTATTGTAACGTGCCTTGGCTTCTCCACTACACGGAGCTAGTTCATCTCTTTGGAGGAGCAGGTGAATGTGGCTATAATGTTCTTCTGTTGGGGCTAGCAGGTTTACATGGATGTATTGTATGATTGGGACTTACACTTCTTTATATAATAAGAGCTAGCACATTTTCATGCATATGTTGTTGTTGTAGTTGGACTATTCCGGTTGCTTAGCAATGTATGTTTTTTAACTTACGTAGTTGTGTATGAACTACTTTGTATGAAATTATATGAATCTTTTTGCAGATGTGCTGTTGGTTTAACCATTACTTTGGATTGTCAGCTAATCTGCTTTCCATCTTGTGATGCATCTTCGCTCATGTGTTCCCTTCCCAGCTGAGTACTATTACATTTTGCCAAGGGGCAAACTCTTCTAAAGCCCCCATGTGTTAGAACCTCCCATACACCTTCCTTGACTCACTATAGTGGTCACACTCCTATTACCAATAGAGTTATTTTACTTGCCTCTGTGCGACATCGCAGTTAAGGCATTGCTTTACAACCCACTGCTAGGACTCCTACACCAAACAGTCTGAGGTCTAATTGGGACTTCTTACCAGGGAAATCCCCTTGACATGTTGGTGGGTCCAGCACTATCAACATTTTGGTGCTAGAAGGAGGGCTAGATGACAAGCTGATTCCTCACATCTGTTTTGAATCTCTACACATAGATCATGACTTACTAGCGAGTTTCTCTTCTAGAATGTATGTCTTATGGAAACGATTTCATCACCTCGGAAGATCTCTCGAATGACTTGTCTAATGAAACATATGATGTTGGAGGGTACACACCCTTGGTTAGTCTTGTAGTCAGCGTTATAGGCTCATGTAAAAGGCATGGACTCTTTGAGGAATACATGAGTTGCATGTTGTTCATCTACATGCTTCAAGGGCACCTAATGCACTAGTGTGTCACACTGCCCGAAAAGTCTATTCATTCTCTTGTTCATCTGGTTAGACAGATAGGCCATGCTTTCAATCACTTTGACCATGAAGCACTTGATCAAGAAATCCTAAAATTACGAAAAGCACCTGATGAATCTGTTGTTCAGTTTTACACACGCTTTTGTAATATTGCATACCGATTCCCTGAAGATGGAATTGATTGGGAATTTCTTTATGGAAGATTTGAGTATCTTCTTCACATATCCGACCCCCACTTAGCACACTTCAGTGATGGCGCTACGCAATCATAGGAAGGCATAGTCAGTGTCACAGGTGACTACCTGCCTTCATCTCATCAAACAACTCCATCACCATGGAGTGATGTGGGAGATCATGCACATGCCTCTGTTGAATTTTCACACTCTCCCACCCTAACTACTCTTGAGATTTGCGTAGATTTGGCTTGTAAGCTTGTTGGTTGTCACGTGGACTCTTTCCCTTGACCTCCATCCTCGCGTTCTATTGATACTTTGATTGTATTGTCTTGTGTTCTCCCACTTCGGACTCCCCACCTCCTCACCTGTTGTGAATGAGGATCAAGTTGTTGACAAAGTTGGTGTTATGTAGCCAGCTTGTGCCATCATTCATGGTGAGTGTGTTTGGGAATCTAAAGAAGAGCCAATGGTGAAGGATGAATCCCTTCTAGTCACGCCTCATCCGCTTCATCCTGACATCCCTTGTGATTCTGCCACTGTTGATTTCCCCTGTGAAAACCCATTTCCGAATGTTTCCACTTCTGATCATTCACAGGACACGTCGGATTTCAGTCTTTCATTATGGTGAAAATAGGACACATCTTCCTTGGAAAATCCATCCAATCTGTCATCAATTTTTCCTCAAAACACAAAGGGTGACCATATTTGCTTCTCATCTACCCCTCTGCATGACTCATCAAATCATAAGGATGCCAACCAACATCCCGAATTTTATGATCTTTATTGTCGTGATCTATTCACTTCCTCATACGATCATGATGTTGATTCAATTATTTTTAATCTTTTTAAGACACTAGTCTACAATGATCTATCTGAAAACAAAGTTGAAACCCCCCAGACTGTCGAGGCACTTCAGCCCGAGCTGATGGTTATGTCAGGTCCTCGCTGTCCTAAGGTTGGTTTCACTTCCGATTAGGAATTGTTGAAACACTCAAGGCTCCTCATCACTTTTTTCTTTGCATAAAATATCAATCAAACACCTAGATTTCGCTTCCTCCACTCGAACTACATGATCCCATCGCTTATGCGTTGGAGGAATATTACACAACAAGCACATATGCACAACACAAGTGGTCTACCTTTCTCACATTTTCTTGCATGTCACAGTTAGGAGAATTCATACATTCGAAATTTGCACGTAGTGTAGCACAACATCATGGCAACACCACAGAATGCATGTTGTGCACTTTCACTCATCTTTGTTCTATGCTCACTTGTAAGCTCGGAGTGTGTTTTTCTTCACTGTTACATCTTTCTTGTTCACTGGTTTGCATAGTTGTCTTGTTCACAAACTATGCCTTCACCAACATGGGTCAACCAATGTGCCAATGGCTGCATTGTAAATATCACTTCATGTGAGATGACCCATGCACTGTTAGCTTAGGAGTAGGAGTAGTGTTTGCTTTCGAGTTTTTGCTTGCATGCTTGTTTGCTTACCTGCTTTGTTTGCTTGTTTGTTTTCTCGCTTGTTTGCTTACTTTCTTTGTTTTCCCTTTTGCTTCTGCTCTTTCTTTGCTTTTTTGTTTGTTAGTTCACTAGTTTTATTCATAGGTTAGTTGCACATGAAACCATGTATGACTCTTGAAACAAGCTGGGTAATGTACAAGAGGCCTTGTGCAACTATCACTACTTGGTTATCTTTCATCCTGCCTCTGTATGAAGAAATTGTTACTTTCATTCCATGGTAAGTCGATGGAAAATACGTACTGTTCAAAGTGAACCTTGGTGAAAACACAATGCTTGTGCACTAACTAGTGTCACCTACTCTAGTCGGTTGTTTTTGGGTTAACCCTTGTTAGCTCAGTCAAGTTGAGTAAGGTGAGGGGGAAAACCTTAACAGGCACGTCAGAGGTATAATAAACTACTTCTCTTCAGGAACAACCTCTTTTGCTCTCAATAAGTTGGGATCCCTCTTCCACCTCTGAAATGGATAAGTGCTATGCACATTTAGGAAGATGAAAAATGAAAAAAATGAAAAAGTGAAAAAAGTTTGAAAAAAATTGAAAATTGAATAAGGGAAAAGAAGAGAAAGGCTTCCTGTACAGAAGGGTGACACAAATAACTTCGTCGAGGTATTGATGAGGCTTGTTGGCAGCAAAGCCATGCTTGTGTTCCTATGTGACCATGTCGGGGTATTGTCTAGGCCTGCTGGCAATGGAGCAACACTAGAGATGAAACTGGGACTCTGATGACTATACTGCTTGTGTACCAATAAACCCCTCATCCCCAATCGAGAAAACTATGTTTCTTGGTTTTGAATGTGTGTCAATCACCCAAGATCTTGGAAGATGCTACATATTACAATCCAGCTAGTGTGGAAACCAAGAGGAGTTGAGAATTGAACAATACTTCCGGAGGTGTTAGACTTTTTTTCATGAACAAGGTCCATTCAGAGAGCTGGAGTTCTACCAGTGTGTCACCAAGTGTTGTAGCAGCTACAACCACCCTCCATATTTTTTTCTTAGCTTCATTTTGGAGCCTCCCTTCCAACCTTCATAGCAACTTTCCTTGCTTCATCAAGTTCACAAGATTCAGTGTTTTGTTTGCTCAAAGGCAACTTGTCGATCACAAGTCGATGCATTCCCCTCACAGGTTGATGACCCGAACTGGCTACAGCTATAGTCTGAGAAGCTCCCCCAAGAAATTGCACAATTCTGGAGGACAACCAACCTTCCCTCCATAAATTATGCAATCCTGACTAGCAGGCTGTTGGGCTCTAGAATTGAACAATTATGGAAGTCAACAGTCACTGAAAATTGCAAAAGTTTCCCCAACAGGGCTACTCAGCCTAGAATTTAAGTAAATCTAGGCAACAATCAGTTGATCTACCCAGAAATTGCATCAATCTCCTAGGCACCTAGCCCAGCTCCCAGCCAGAAATGCACATTTTTTCCCAGCAGTTGAGCAGTCACTTACATGTACAACTGAGTTGACTGGTTCCCTCTAGGACTAAGCAAAACTGACTTACATGCATGAGCTACTTCTCCCAAGGCAGCATGCATAGGCATCCCCTGTTTCAAGGATCTATGTTTAGCAGTTGGAGGTTACATGCAAGGATAATTTCAGAAACCTCCCACCAAGTGTCGCTTTCCCCAGTTTTGTGCCATGCACGTCACAACCTCGATGTTATCAAAACTCATCAACTGGATGCTATAGAGTTCATTCCTCACGTCAACCTTGCAACTCTAACATCCCACATCACATCTAGGAGTTGTCGGCACACTCAGCTCAACTGTTTTGGTGTAAGCCCGCTTTCCAACACTTATGTAGCATTTCTTGCGCTTTTTGTGTTTCGCTTCATATGAACATTGTTTACTTGATTTCAGTGAATGCTTACTGTTGTTTACATTTATATTATCTTTTCTTAGCATTGTTTCAATTTTCATTGTTATATCACTGTTGTCGAATACATGAAATTGCTTTTCAGGAACGGTCGCTGATTCAGTGATTCGTTTCACCCACATACATGTTGTTCCATTTTTTGACTCTGTCATTCACCATTTCCATGCATGATAATTCACTTATGCTTACACTCAGTATCACCATTCATTCCACTCACATTCACGTTCAGTTGCCCATCAATGAGTCTGGGCAGCCTTGGCCTAGACACTACCTCACCAAGAGTCTCACCAAGATAGAATTGCGTAATCTCGAGAGGGAAGGCTCTATCTTCCTCTCAAGAAATGTGCAATTCTGCCTAGTGACTCTCCTCTAAGACTGTTTTATGCATTCCTGAGGGACAGTGACTGTTGGCCAAGAAAATTGTGTAATGCAGTCATTGAACCTGCAGCCATTTCTAGCTAAGATTGTGCATTGCGCAATTCCAGCAACAAGCAGCTAGACTGGAATGTGCATTGTACAGTTCCAGTAGTCATTCAGTCTCCCAGTAGTCCAGACTATGCCTTGTCTAGTCTTGGTAGTCAGTCTCCCTACCTCTCAGTCGAAATAGCGTAACCTTCATGAGCAGTCACACATGTATGTTGCAAGTCAGTTCTCAAGTTCAGTTTGGTTTTCGACTGACAGATTGCTTTCCATGAGTGTTCCATGTATCTAGGTATTGTAGGAGTTCATCTACCTCTCAACAGTGCAGGTACAATGGTTTCCAAGAGGGCATAGTCAAAGACACTGTTCAGAGTGCACCTGGAGATGTAGTCGATCAAATGTCTATGAGATTGCCTACACACGAAGCTATCAAGTTGTTCGTAGACGAGAACGCCAAGATATCAAAGTGAGTAGCATCATGAACACCAGCTTAAGGTAGCATACTGAATGCAAGGAATGCAACAAACGCATTGAATGAAGAGAATGCATACCGAATGTAATGAATGCAGTGAACACAATGAATGCAATGAATGTAAGAGGAATGTTGCTGACAACACAGAGGCAGAAAAAAGTTGCAAGATGAAGCAGATCCATTAAAGATGAAGGAAAATTTGGAGACTCAGTCTATGAGGTGATGACGCGACATGAAGATACCACAAAGACAAAGAATGGAACAAAGAAGGAGTTGCATATGCTGAAAAAACAACTCAAGGAAGAAAATGCAACTGCACAAACAGGCGAATGAGTTGTAGCATGAACATGAACAACAGTGGGTGCAACATGCACTATGGATGAAACTGCACCCATATAAGTTAAAGATCCATTCCAGCAGCTCGCATGGAGTAGACATGGTGAGAAGTGTTGTTGATCGTATGCAAGGGATTCAGTAGCATGCATTTCATTGTGCGTGCTCATGTAATCCAACCCATTCAACAGGCTCACCAAGGCGAAGACAACAAGCGAGTCTAACTAGCGCTGAACATGTACTTCGGCAAGTTGATGTGCATGACCACCAGCACACACTTGAAGATCAACATAGACACTATGATTCAATGGGTTGCTTGTTCATTCGCACTATAGAAGGCCATGCGCATGTTAGCAGATGAGTTGGATGAAGGAGATGAACTAATGCACCGGTTGCAACAGAGGCAAGAGTTTGCTTCAGCAAGATGTCACCATGAGGTGCATGCACACCATCTCGGATGACCAAGCTTGGCATCTGCTCAACACCTTTACCATCACAAGTATGCCAAAGAGTTGGTATCATCAGAGTGGACCGAGTGTCAGTGATGTCTTGCATGGCTTGCTCAAGCCATGTTGTCTCACATGAGTACATGTGCATTGTAATGTAACATCATGTCAAGTGTAAGTCAAGTGTCAATAGTTGGATGTAATATTCATAGAGTAGATGAAGAGTCATGAGGGTAGATGAATTGTCACAAAGGGGAATGTCAAGGGTCACCCCACCCTTTGCTATAAATAGTCCCTCATAACTCATTATATAGGCTTTTGGTCAGCCAAGATTTTGATAAGTCTATCTTGGAAAAATCTTGGACAGTATTGTAACGCGCCTTAGCTTCTCCACAACATGGAGCTAGTTCATCTCTTTGGAGGAGTAGGCGGATGTGTCTGTAATGTTGCAATGTTGGGGCTAGCAGGTTTACATGGATGTATTATATGATTGTGACTTACACTTCTTTATATAATAAGAGCCAACACATTATCATGGATATGTTGTTATTGTAGTTGGACTGTTCCAGTTGCTTAGCAATATATGTTATTTAGCTTATGTAGTTGTGTATGAACTGCTTTGTATGCAATTATATGAATCTTGTTGTAGATGTGTTGTTGGTTTAACCATCACTTTGGATTCCTTGCTGAACTGCTTTCCAACTTGTGATGCATCTTCGCTCATGTGTTCCCTTCCTATCTGAGTACTGTTACAGGTTGTCAAGGGGTGTACTCATCTCACCCCCCATGTGTTAGAACCTCCCATACACCTTCCTTGACTAACTGCAGTGGTCACACCCTGGTTATAAGCAGATTTATCTTACTTGCATTTGTGCGACATCATGGTCAAGGCATTACTTTACGAACCATTGCTAGGACTCCTACACCAAATTGTCTGAGGTCTAATTGGGACTTTTTATCGGGAAGATCCCCTTGACATGTTGGTAGGTCCAACACCATCAACATTTTGGTGCTATAAGGAGGTCCAGATGACAAGCTGAGTCCTCACATCTATTTTGAATCTCTACACATCTATCACAACTAATTACCGAGTTGCTCTTCCAGAATGTATGTCTTATGGAAATGATTCAACATCTTGGAAGAGCTCTCAGATGACTTGTCTAATGAAACATATGATGGTGGAGGCTACACAACCTTAGTTAGGCTCACAGTCGACATTATAGGCTCATGCGAAAGAAATGGACTCTTTGAGGAATACATGAGTTGCACGTTGTTCATCTACATGCTTCAAGGGCACCTAACGCATTGGTGTGCCACACTACCTGGAAAATCTATTCATTCTCTTGTTCATTTGGTGAGAGAGATAAACTGTGCTTTCAATTACTTTGACCATGTAGCACTTGATCAAGAAATCCTAAAATAACGAAAAGCACCTAATGAATCCATTGATTAGTTTTACGCATACTTTTGTAATCTTGCATATTGATTCCTTGAAGATGGAATTTATTGGGAATTTATTTATGGAATATTTGAGTATCTTCTTCACATATCTGGCCCCTACTCAGCACACTTCGCTGATGGAGTTGCACAATCATGGGCAGGAATAGTCATTTTCATAGGTAATTATCCGCCTTCACCTCATTAAATAGCTCCACCACTGTGGAGTGATGTGGGATATCATGCACATACCTCTGTTGAACCGTCAAACTCTCCCACCCCACCTGCTCTTGAGATTTGCGTAGATTTGGCTTGCAAGCCTATTGGTTGTCATGTGGACTCTTTCCCTCAACCTCCATCCCGGTGTTCTGTTGATCGTCTGGATTGTACTGTCTTGTGTTCTCCCACTTCAAACTCCCCACCTATTGTGAACAATGATCAAGTAGTCTACGGAGTTGGTGTTATGCTCCTATGCCCTGATCCTGGGGTTGGTTCTCTGACTGCATTCGGTAGGTACCTAGGGTTTGTATCCATCATCTTCTCATAACTCTTACAATGGAATTCATCATGTCCCACAAATTTACAAAAATTAAAACAACTGCTAAGGGGTCTGTATAAATGTTTGTAGTTAATGGAAACTATCAGTTGCATGCTACCCTATAATGTGACAGATAGCACCCCACAGCATAGCTCCCGCACTCGACCCAACATTATTCTTTCGTTTTAGGGGAACAGGATCTCCCCCCATAATATATTTCTTCTAAATTGGGTAATGGTCCTTATCATGTCCATGTCTCTTGCACTTCAAACACCAAACCTCAGCGCGTACCTCTGGCTCGACTTCCTTTCCTCTCTTTAGGCTCTGCAACTCCAAGTGCAGGCTTTGTAGCTGTGAGTGAATATGTTGCACTCCAAGGTTTGTATCCTGTATGGGAGAAGCAGCCAACCTCATCGCAATTTCCAAAGCTTTTGCTTGTGTTTCTATCTTTTGTTGTGACAAGGGCACTCTTTAGTGTAGTAAGAGCGACACTATATACCAATCGCGATTATGGGAATCTGTAATCATCATGTTGGCCTGCTTGATCAGGAATTTCAATGTTTGATAGAAATCCCAAGGTGTCTCATCTACCTTCTGTCGAATTTACTTAAACTCTGTCACTGATTGTGCCTCTGATTTAGGCTTTCTAAACTCCTTTTTCAGAGCTTTGCTAGGTCTCTAACAATGTCACAATGGGGTTATCAGTGCAGTACGTGATGTACCATGTCAATGCTCACTCCTGTAAGGTTGTGAACAGCTGCGCTTTCTTGATGTTATCATTCGTAATCTCCTGTGTCATACATACAATTCTTACGATAAACCATAACTATACGAGATGTTCTCTCCCTATTCTAAAAATCAACATTTTCATCACGTTCACCATGTTGAATGGTGGTAGTGGAGGAGGAGGGGGTGAATGTGTAGGTGTATGAGGTGGAGGTGGAATGGATGGATGAGGTATCCTCAAGATATCCTACGTAATTAACTGAGTTACATTTCACAGTGTAGTCAACACCATCCCTTTGTCGTCACTTGAAGGGGGTTCAATTAGAGGACTATTTTCTGTGCTTGATCCCCCGTTTCTTCTAAAGAATATCCCAATTTGCATAGCCCCAAACATCAAGGTAACTACATAACCCTCTTTTCACATAACAACATTTTAATCCAAGTCTTTAATGACTTCAAATACTTACCTCGCATCCCCTTAAAGAGCCTTCGTTCTGCTTTGCTATAGATGATATTTCTATCAATCGAAAAATAAGTCACAAAACTTCCCAGTGTGCAATCAATCCAATGATCCACAACCGACGCCATATTACTTCCTGATGCCTCTAGATGTCATACCAGTTCATGAGTCCACACTATAGGGTTGTCAAGCCTCCATGTCCCTTGGCTATCGGCCAATTTAGATAACCACTCGTGTAGTTCGTCAGGGAAGAAACAGAAGAAAGTGTCTGTTTCGTCTATGTACAAATATTTCTGCAATCATTGCTCCTTGAATAATTTATGGCTCTTGTTCTCTTGAGCCGTGAACGTGTGCACGTTTTTGTCAATCCACTTTCAATCTCTTTCTTTGTAGGAACCCATTTATCAGACATCTCTTAGATAGATCCTGGTCCCAACAACAAAACCATTTTTTGGCTGAAGGGGGCCTGACCCAAGTTTAGAGTTGTTCACGGCAACCAAAAAAACCCTAATTGTTGGCTCTTTCGGAAACAACCTGCATAGCGCAGGCTACAATCTCAGCCGATGTAGTATTGGGGGATGCAAGAACCAAGTTTCTACATCCAAAGACCGTGTGATTAGTAATCTGAGGCCCTTTTTCTTAGATTTTCCTTCATGCAGATCTATGTTTTTCTATGGCCCACTACTATAACTCTAAGGAAAAGGCTCTTAGGTCTTCACGAAGGTCTGCGATCAGAATTTATAGACCTAAAAGAAATAGAATATCCACTTTCGCATGCTAAATAGTAACCCTAGATCTACCTTCGTGCATATCTACCCGATTAAATAGAAATCATTACAGATTTAACCATTATCTTCACAAAAATAGATTATTACTTAGTTCATGCATAGATAACTAAGGTTCAATAGATTCACATAGAAATCATACTTTACTTCACAAAAATACATCATTAAGCCATAATCCATAACTTGAATAGAAATAAGAATAAAACACATCAGCAAGATAAGTGTTCCAAAATCAGTCTTTATTAGATTTCAACGTTCAATTTACATACTCTTCCACCCTGTGCACCTAGCTAGAGGGGCCCCCACACTTAGCTACGGACCTAGCAAGGTCTCTACGTACTCAGCTATAGGAGCCTTCCCCTTTTGCCTAAGTATAGGAAACAAAGATTTCCTGCCTTAGCACTTGCCAAAAACAATAATCTTCTACCTTCGCTACTATCTCTAGAATCGCTATGTCTCAAATATATATAATGTTTTTGCTTACAATACCATGGTCAACGACATATGGGTGAGTCTCAAAAACAACCTATCAATTACCCAAGCAAGGGGCCAAAGCCCCTTTCTCTCCTACTTAGCTGCGTGCTTTGCTTCCACATTTCGCGGAGACTTTACATTCTTTACAAAATTCTTCTCAAAAATTGGTTAAACTAACCCAAATTTGACCCTAGGGACCTTATCCCAATAAATCCCATCACGGGATAAGAACAATAGCGGTCATATCCCTTTCTTGGTGAGAAGACTTGAAGGTTCTTGTCTACTTAGGGGAACATTGTTTCTCTAGTGATAAGCTTGGAGATTTTCTTTGGTTATAATTTTTTTAGGTGGAAAATTTGATGTTGTAGTCCCAAAGGAGTGAGTGTATCTCATTTCAGTTGGGTGAAGTTGTGGATTTGGCCATGCACCATCTTCTATCTTTTTGAAAATGGGTTAAGTTGGAGACATTGTTTCGATATTCCTTCATAAGTTAGAGAAGATTTATGAACTTTCAAAAATATTATGGGCAAGTCCTTTCCCTATCAAAATTAGTCTCGGACCTTAGAAACATGTGTGGGAAGTTAAATAAATTTAGGGATGGCCCCTGGAATTTCAAGGATTTCGCATTAAATGTTGTAGAAATTTAAGGACTAGAGGCTTTAGCTCCAACCCTAGTCATATGATTCCAAAGGAGATTGTGACCAAGAACTTAGCTAAAAGGCATTTATATTGTAATGATATTCAGTGTTGGGCGTGTGGTGTTGGCAATACATCAAATGATCTTCTGTCATGAAACCTTGACACTGAAAAATATCAATACATTTAACAATTATAGAAGGTTAGCTCATTAATGGATGGCCCATTATTAGATATTGGTGAGTGAGACTTATGTGACTAACCTTCGAATTATTGGTGTGCCAACTAATTGGGACATCAAGGCATTGGAGTATCAACCATGTTACAACATTGAACCAAGTTCTTGGTATTGGAAGGCCCCAATAAATATATGTTGATTAATAGAGAAGTTATCGTCAAGTTCCTATAGAGCATTGAGATCCATGTTATTGGGCTTTTGGGATATCAGGCCTCGAGTGTTGGGAGGCCCATCAAGTAACCCTCACGCAAACCCCTGAATGCTAATGGATGCCAATATGTTTGTTGGTTGATGGTGAAATTTGCATTAGATGCCCATGGTGTATCAAACTCCAATTGACCATTGGGATGGGTATTATGGTAAGATGAGTGGGATGGGTATTGTTGCTAATAGAGCTTGATATGTATATTAACTAATGGGAAAATTTTCAAAAACTTGCCATGGTATATCGATGTTTTTTCTATTAGTTAGTGAGTGATCAACTTTTTGAGCCTTGGGTTAATTAGATGTTGGGAAGTCAGAGTATGTATAAGGTATGAGGAGGTTGGGACCTCCGCTATTGGACTTTCCTCATGATACTATTGGAACCCAATAAGGTTCTAACATGGTAGGTCATCGCGACATGTTGGAGTGGTAGGTTGTGACATGGGTTTGTATAGTTGTGACATGTGGAAGGGAAGTGCCACATGCCATCTATGTGGTAGGATTATGTGGGATTACACAATAGCCACATGTAAGCATAGGGACTTCTGCGTGGATTGACATTAATCTTGACTTCCAACAACATCCAAAACAAAATGCTTTGGGTGCCCATTATCCTCAGAATCACCTCACTTTTTCTAGAAGCTCCACACCATCGTTGAAATTTAACACATCAAAACACCTCAACTCTGAATGTCTAAAATAGTAATTTTGAATAGTGAGAAGATGGAAAACACATGTATTTTTTGAAATTTGGAAGTATGGCCCTATTCCACATGACAATATTTATTATATATTTTGCCTAATCATTAAATATGAGTGTCTTTCCACTAATTTTGTTGTAATAAGATGTGTGAGTTTACCTTAATCTCCATAATTACATTTATTTGTTAGGGTACTGACCAGGCTCGTTGGTAGCGGAGCCCATGCTTGTGTTCCTATGTGACTTCGCCGAGGTACTATTCAGGCCTGCTGGCAACGGAGCAACACCAAAGATGAAATTGAGACTCTGAAAACTATACTTCTTGTGTACCAATAAACCCTTCAACCCCAATCGAAAAAACTATGTTTCCTTGGCTTTGAATGTGTGCCCAAGAGCTTGGCAGATGCTGCATGTTACAATCAAGCTAGTGTGGAAACCAAGAGGAGCTGAGAGCTGAAAAATACTTCTGGAGGTTTTAGACTTCCTTTTCACGAACAAGGTCCATTCAGAGAGCTGGATTTCTACCAGTGTGTCATCAAGTGTTGTAGGTGGCTACAACCACCCTCCAAAATTTTGCCTTAGCTTCATTTTGGAGTCTCCCTTCCAACCTTCACAACAAATTTCCTTGCCTCATCAAGTTCACAAGCTTCAGTGTTTGCTCAAAGGCAGCCTGTCGATCACAACTCAATGCATTCCCCTCACAAGCTAATCACCTGGACTTGGTCCAACTACAGGATGAGCAGATCCCCTAAGAAATTATGCAATTATGGAGGACAACTAGCCCTCCCTCTATAAATTACGCAATCCTAACTAGCAGCCTACTGGGATCTAGAATTGCGCAATTATCGCAGTCAACAGTCAGTGAAAATTGCGCAATTTTCTCTAGTAGGGCTTCTCAGCCTAGAATTTATGTAAATCTGGGCAGTAGTCAGCTGATCTGCCCAAAAATTATGCAAATATTCTGGGCACCTAGCCTAGCTCCCAACTAGAAATGCGCATTTTCTCCCAGCACTGAGTTGACCAGTTCCCTCCGGGACTGAACAAAACTAATTTGCATGCATGGTCTACTTTTCCCAAGGTAGCATGCATATGCATCCTTGTTTCAAGGATCTATGTTTAGCAGTTGGAGGTTACATGCAAGGATAATCTTAGAAACCTCCCACCAAGTGTTGCTTTCCCTAGATTTGTGGCATGCACATCACAACCCCGATGTTATAAAAAATCATCAACCGGACACTACAGAGCTCATTCCTCACATCAACTTTGCAGCTCTAACATCCCACATCACATCTAGGAGTTTTCAGCACACTCAACTCAATTATTTTAGGGCAAGCCCGCTTTCCACGACTTGTGTTGCATTTCTGGATCCTTTTGTGTTTCGCTTCGTATGAACGTTGTTTGCTTGATTTCAGTGAATGCTTGTTGTCGTTTACATGTATTGTTAGACCCCTATACTACTAGTGTAACCCATTATTGTTATTAGTAAAACCCCTTATTATATTGATGTACCCATGTAGTGCCCATATTGTTACTATTGTGCCCCATAGAAGCCCACTATTGTTATTATTGTGCCCTTACATTATTATTGTTATGTCGGCTCTGATTTTGTTATGAGCCCTTAGACTCCTATATATAGAAAGGAGGTCTTTTCATTTGTATCATCCAAGAATTGTTCATTTATGTAATGTAAAGGAGGTTGCCCCCTCGAAGAGGCTGAATTCTAAGTCGTTGATCTATCTTTTCTATCTTTTCTTGAGCTGGTTTCATAACATTTGGTATCAGAGCTTTGGATTCTAGGGTTTCGCTGCTCCAAACAGGTCATCGTGGCATTTTCGCTATAACTTTTTTTCTGTGATGTTTCAGAAGTCTCAAAAAAAACCCATTTGAGAAGAATTGACGCTGAACGCTGGGTCCGAATTTCAGAGCTTTTTACGCAATATTTTCAGAGATATGAGCTGAGGAAGTTGGTCTTCTTTCAGACTCCTGAATTACATTCAAAACAGGTGACCTGGGGAAAATCGTCATAACTTTCTCCCTGAGGATCAGATTGAAATTTGGTAAAAAGGTATAGAAAGAGGACAGATTGTAGTTTCTTGTGGGTGGTGTTTAGATCCAAAGGTTGAAACAGTGACTCGTGGCACGTCATACAAGTTCGCTCTACTGAACTAGTCTATAATCAAGTCACTGTGGGAGATTTCGTATAACTCTTCCTTGAAGAATCCAATTTGGGTCAGACTTGTGGCATTGGAAAGAGGACACAGAGGGATACTACAGGTCACAAATTCAGAACTAGATAATCAGAAAGTACAGAGATACATCAGAGGCAATATCGAGCTCCTACAAAGTGAAAAAAGGTGTGTAGATTTTCTTTAATTTTTGCTTAAGCTTGGTTTGAAAATTTATTTTGAAGGAATTCAAAAGGCATATTAGAGAATTATTATCGGTAACTGATGCCCCGAGGAAAGAAAATGAAAACACCTAGTAA
>APFE030622555.1:0-17797 GCA_000404065.3 Pinus taeda
TTGCAACTAACTGTGGTCGCTTCTTTAAATGTGGGTCAACCACTTACAATTATTAATATGGGCTTTATTGACTCTTTAACTAACTATAACTATGACTCAACCCTATTACATAAATAAGGGGGTTAGGGTTGGACCCTACCATGGCTTGAGTTAAGTTAGGTCAAACCAATAGACATGTGGAGAATAGATTTGGGCCTTCATTCTTCAATTAAAAATAGAAACAAGCACAAACCTCGAGTAGCATTGATCGAATGACAAATGACTCAAGGTGGGACGTATTCAATTTGGTCAAACCCCTATTTAGTTGGCTCATTTTCAAGGAAAATAGAAAAGGGGGACCTTACCTATAGTCATAAACCCTAAGCTTACAATGGGAAGCTTGAGTTCTATCCATCATTTAGTCAATCAAATTGGTGTTTAAGGATCCTAGAAAAAGATGGGGTAGTTGAACACATGTTGCAAAGGGTGGCAATATCATTAATAATTGGTAAGATGTTTATGAAGAGATCAGCATTGCTGAGAAGATCAGATAGTGCAATAGAAGGAAATTAATTTCAAATTCTTGAATGCCAAAGGAGCATGACCATCAATGGATGATATTCAATTAGAAATTCATATCAAGGGTATTAACAATTGGCATCAATTGTTGAAAATAAAGTAACTAGGTTCAGTCTTCATTATGTCAAATGATGTAACAATGTAATTTTTGTATTATTATTATTATTATTTGAGCATGGGTTTCTTGCTCAAATGTTTATTTTGAAGTTTAAAAGACAACCATGAGTTTTTATACTTGTAAAGTCAATAATTGTCAAAGATTCCTTCCAGATCATCAAAGAAAACCACTGAAATGTATCCACCAAATTCATGCCCACCGAAACCAAAAGAAATGGTATCTGATTGAAATGTTGACATAACAGAAGGAATCATGTCATCCTGGAGAACTGGATACAAGCCTATAAATAGGCCACTATGATATCATCTTTGAACATAACTCACTCACTATGATTCTCGCATTAAGGACGAAGAGAAAGAGACAAAGAAGTGGCAGCCATGAGAAGTGAGGAAGTTTGATCCCTCATCCTTGAAGAGCTTCAAGTCTGTTTACACGTGTGGAGGTTAGATCTGAACTAGGGAACTCATGCAAATTTTTTATTGATTGGGTTACAAGTTCAATCAAGTTACAATATAAACAGAGGATCCATTATCTAAGAGATCGAACTGGTGAAAGGGATAGAAGAGCCCTAAATTATTCTCGCATGTGTGCCCAGAATCTGAAGGAGACTATCATGATCTTGTTATTCTTGGATAGTCACCGTTTCAGAATTTAATACAGTGGATCAAGCTCATGTCAAGGATCTATGTCTTGTGTGACTAATATACTTGGAAAGAAAATGTGTAAAGAGGCTAAGGGGATTTTTTCTCGATATCATTTCGTTGATTGTCATCACCATGGTGCAGACTTTCTATACAGTGTGAAGTTGCAGAAGAAGATTTAGTGATTGGGTACATTTCTACAAGTTTGTCATCTTGATGTTGAAGGATATAATGTGTCGTGTAACTTCTCAATAAATATTCTACAAGAAAGAGTTCAAAGGGTCTTTCCTCTCAAGGTTGGGAGAGGTTTCTGCCGTGGCTTGTTGCCAATATCTTGTGTACATGTGTATCTTGATATTCTTGTTTTGGTAAATGTTTGAAGATAATAATAAAAAAGAAGCATAATCTACAGAAGTAATATCTCAGGCAGCTATCATAGTGAAAAGAAATTGAATAATTAAGATTTCCCTTAATTTATCAACATCAATTGTACGTTGTTGTTCATAATATTTAACTACATGTTGTTTTTTGAGCTGAAATTTGTTGGAATTAATGTTAATATATCCATATTGTTGCCAAGAGATTGTCATAAGATTTGACCATAATTAGGTTGTTGAATTTATGGTCAACTGATATTTTCTTCCCAAGTGTATGTATGTTGTTGTAGGTTTGAGAGAGTACATACTTATATGATGTTGATATTTATGTTTATTTAAAATATATGGGGACATATGTAGTAGTCTATTTCCATTAGGATTTTTTTTAAGTAAAGTATCATGTTGGGGTGATGTTTTGATGTATGATGCGAAAAGTGTTGGAAAGTCAGAGTATATTGTCACAATTTATTTTATGGTTGATTCACTTGTGCATACGCGAGACTGTTTTTATATTATAGTTCATGTGCATGAGTCAAAAGTTAGCAACGCAATTATAATAGTAATCCTAGGTGAGACTGAGGCCAGTAGGAATAAATGTCCTTTTGGATCATATTATATGAATTTTTGGTATCTTCAAAAACCTTAAGCAAGAGAGCCCACCTGAATACTTAAGGAAAATATTAGCATAGTCACTCTCCTCTTAGCTAAATCTTCTTCATAGGGCATAAGGCAGTTATTCAAATTCATACAAGGATAGTTGAAGCAAGGAACATGAGAAGGAGTTGTTAGGTCCATAAGATCATAATTTCACGGGGTGATTAGTTTGAATGGAGAATATTTTCCATTGATGTCAAAGGAGGAGAAGTAAGTAAACAAAATTGTATCATTATCAGGAGAAGTAAGTATTGGTGAGTGTGTTGCCATGTTGCCATCAACGAATCTTACATGACTCTCTTCTCCATGAGTGGTATTATGATTGGTAGGAAGTTCAATTATTTACATCAATGAAAAAAGGGTAGATTGTTAGAAAGTGTTAATTGATGTCAAAGGTGCAAAGCTCATGGAGAATGTCAGATATATTTGGTCAATGATCAATCATTGAGTTGTATAGATTAGTTATTTGAATGTAAATTGATGATCAAGTCAAATAGGTTTTTATGGATAAATGTATTTACATCAGTTTTTGGGTCAAGAAATCAACCCATATCAGTTTGGAAATTGCTTAGAACAATATGCCTTGAAGAGAGATATCCAACGATATGTGGAATTTTGAAAATGACCTCCTTGAGTGAAAGATATGGCTAGTTAAAGTTTGTAGGCCAGAAATTCAATGTTGCAGACCTAAATATAGTGTGAGAGTTAGTGGGCTCCAAATTTGGTGATATTTTGGAATTTTTACCAAATATGGTGGAGCACCCAGTAGAGGTCGATGTCTAAATAGGTTGCATGCTTGTTGGTAGATCACATGTCATGCATCCCTACCGACTTGTTAGACAAAATGCGTGGGGCCCATGACCTATTATGAGTTAAATAACATGGAGTCTATGATTCACAGTTTTTCCCAAATTGTTGATGGTAAGATTGATCTTCCTAATTAAAAGCAGACCCTCAGTTCAAAATTATTAGGGAGGTCCATGAAAACCACCAATTTTTTTATCCGATGTGACATGCAATAGTCACCTCAAACCATGATTGAGACATGTAATTGCACTCCATCCCAATAAGAAACTAACCACTATGTGACAAGGGCATCAACATGCCTAGGACTGAGCAACTAGAAGCATCCAAGTGGTAGGGAACATGATGACATGGCACTTTGTACTAGTGACACATTGTAGCTAATTTGGACTTTTAGGGTTTCCAGCTTGGCCATTTCCTATTGACATGTGGACCACTCACAGGAGGCCATGTGGCACATTTGATGATGACATAACTTAAGCATAGAAAATAATTAATACTTATGAGGAGCAAGGTGTCATCATGACCCTTAGTTTTATGGGCTAAGAAGCCAACATGCAGGACCTTGGGAAATTTGACAGTGAACAAAAATGGTTGGTGGAGTTTTTGGTAGTTAGGCCAAAATTAGAAATTCAACCAAGCCTGCCAAAGAGTTTAACCATGGCTAAATGGCACCTTGGTGTTGTTGGTAGAAAAATATGTTACAGATGGAATATTTGGCATTTTTATAATATATAACATCCAACTAAAGTTAGAACTACTACTAAAGTACTAGATAAACCCTATAATGTGTTAAAATTGCAAAACACAAGCTAGTTAACTCAGAGATTGACTTCAACCCAACATGAAAGACTTGAAGATGATATGAAGACATATAGAACTCATGCATAAACATGTTTAACAATAAGACAAAAGGAGAAAAAAATTAAGGAATCATGACAAGAGCTAAACTTAGCTAAAGGATAAAATAGAAGAATTATGAGGTTGCTCATTTTTCACTTTAGAATAGAAAGTCAATGATTAAAGATAGTTTGTACACATCAAGACCAGTTAATAGAAGAGAAAATCAAGAAGTGAAAAAGTTAAGACTTAAATATAGCTAAAGATAAATCTTAAAATTATCAGCTCAAATTATTTATAAGCATAATTGAACAACCAGGTTGGTTATTTTCGATGTGACAATATGAATATTATAGTATGCATCAAGGGTGAAGAAAAGATCCATTAGGGTGTGAATGCATTAGATTTTGTGTATGAAAGGTTTTTACAAATGTAGAGAAAGCATTGGTGATTTAGTGATATTCATGATGATGGTGTTTTTAATGTAAGCATCAAAGATCATAAATCAATGAATAGTATTTGTTGAAGGTGTTTTTATGGTGGAAAAGGTGTTGAGATAGGAGATTGAGGTTTGTTATAGAGAGAAGGGAAATTATGTTTTTAGAAGGAATTCCTTATTGAGATGATTTTGAAAATTAATGAAATATCGATCAACATCACCATAAAGTTGGAGCTTATATTTTAGGGGTTCTATATCCTTCCAATAGTGGTTGATAAACAATCACAGAGTGGAGCTCATTTTATTAGCACTTAATAAATTGGAGAGTAGGAGCTTCCTTTCAATGGTAGCTGATAAATCAAGGGTAGTAGATCCTTTTAGGGGTAGTTGATAAATCAGGGGTAGTAGCTCCTTTCGGTGGTAGCTGACAAATCAGGTAGTGATAGCATCCTTCAAGTGGCAACCTTAGAAACCTAGAAGTAGAAGCTTGCATATAGATTGATGTAATAGAAAGTAGTAGCCTAGCTTTATAAAAGGAATTTAAAATAATATTGGTGTCTTTATATGTTTCATACGTGTATGATTTACATGGTGATATATGATGCTTCTTACATGAATTATTAATAAGTAGATTTAAATGTTCAAAATTGAAATAGTTGTATAATTTGGTCACACTAATAATTCAATCCCCCTCTTAGTGGTGTCTTGGTTCCTACACTCCCGAAGGAGGACATGTGGATGATGTGATATCGACATGGTGGTAGGATAACATCACCTTGGAATGATATCACTCAATGATTTATAAGAGGGTTCGATGTAAAATTTCCAAGATATTATGGTTAGGGTGCGAAACAACAACATGACATCATCTCAGTGGGATATGGTAGTGACGTCACCCTAAAAATTTAAAATGTGGCATTGAGGGAAAATTCTAAGATTTATGTCCTGGGACATGAATTTTGTTTGTAAAATAGCATTGAATGGATTTTTCATGCTCCCCAAACCCTATAGTTTTTAAATGGAGTTGCAAGGATGAAACCTTGCAGTTTTAAGCCCTAAGGTTACATGACAATGTGGATTCTAGTTTTTGAAGATCGTTCGTGTCTTCTGCTTAATTTTTTCCATCAATCCCTTCGGGGGGGGGGGGAAGTTGCACTATTATATATACATACATCTATATATGTTGTATACCATGGAATAGCGGCTTGTTTGTAATGAGGTGCCATTATCTATGGTGGAAGTTTCTGAGAAAATTCCACATGGACCCATTAGGAAGTGACATGGAAATGACATGGATGGACACATGGGGACCACGTGAGTGCCACATGGTAGGTTAGGATGTCATGTCCAAGACTAGTAGTCTAATATTTAAATGGCCATAACTTTTGATCTCGGAATCAAATTGAGGAAAATTTTACATTGCCAACAAGGTCTTAATGAGATGCATGCAATGGCATTGTTTATTTTAGGTTTTGAGGAATTCAAAAAATGATGAAATTTTATGACCCCATTTCCATAGCAAGACATCAAGGGTGAGGTCAATGAAAATAACCACCTCCTTATACCCTTAGGGTGGGCTATGGGTGGTAAGAGATTATGTTACAGAGTGGTACGAGAGCAAATTTTCAACATTGGACCTTTGGAGACAACATAAGTCTCTATAACAATGTGATAGGTACTAGAAAACATTAAGAAATATGGGTGACATGTGTACTGATGATATGTGTTTCTTAATCCATTTCTTTGTGATATATGCATGTCATATGTTAGTAATGATTTGAATTGATATTGATGTTCTAACTTGAGGTGTAGCATTTCAACTCGGCTTACATAGGCAGAGTTGCAACAACAAGACAAGGTGATGATACATATTTATGTATTTATGTTGATTGGTATAACAATTTTATGTGTGTATGATATAACATAAGAATACACTCAAAACTAAAATAAATCAATACCGGAATAGTGAAATATAGTACTTATGGGTCACAACATGGATATGAATAAGAATGATCAGTTGAACGGAGAGGAGAGGGAATCTATCCTTCTTGGATAGATACATTGAGAATTTTAAGGGCTAAAATAAGGAGCTTCAAGAATGAAAGTGAAAGCCTAGTGAGAGAAAAAGAAAGGAATGTGGAAGTAAATGCAGATGTACTACAAAGCCTCTCATACTTACAAAAGAAAAGGTAGCATGAGTTGGGATCTAGCCACAAGGATAGGCATAACACCTTAGAACAAGAAGAAAGTATTAATGAAGCATATGAGACTAGATACAGAAAACGGCATAGGTTTCCATGTGAATATACAGTGAAAGGAGGTACTCTACTAGGTATTCCAAATAAAAGGAAAAATGTCTATGAGCAACAATTTGAACACATTCACAAAAGACATCATGATCATCAACATCCTCATCATGATAAAAGGAGGGAAAGGACTATATACTATAAAAAATCAAGAAAGAAAAAACTCCTACCTTTGATGAAGAGATAAAGAAGGTGAAGGATGTTGAACAATGGCTACTTAGAATGAAAACGTTCTTTAAAATCCACAACTAGTTTTAGAACATGAAATAAAAGGTGGATGCCTTTAGCTTGAAGGGTAAGGTTGATATCTAGTGGCAGGATCTAAAGAATGTAAAAGGGATAAGAGAAGAGGAGTTTTCATGGAATTAATTTGAGAGATCGTTTTGGGAAAAATACATGTCTGAAAGATATTTTGACAACAAATCCAAGGATTTCTATGGGAAATTGTCTAATCAAGAGTATACATACAAGAACCTAAAGAATTGTTATGAGAAATGTAGGTGTAGGCCATAGTCCAAGAGTAATTGGAAGGAAATAGATGGTATTTAAATATAAAATAAAGGGGCATAAGAAGTAGTGGAGGCCACAATCTATAAATAAAAGGTAAATTGTGACCTCAACCAATGAAGGATGACCCCAACAAAAATTTAACTTTTCTAATAGAGGGAAAACTACCTAGATAATAAGAGAAGAGGAAAAGATCTACGGTGGAGGACCATATAAATGTTGGGCATGCAGGGAATATCTCCTAAAGAAGGATTTTCCATGACATAAAATTCATGGATCAAAGTTGTACAATGTCTAAGATGCTGAAACACTTTAGGAGGTGGCCCAGAGAATGCCCATAATGTACCCCGTTTGATAATCGATAGGCCAACCACACATAATATATAATCGAGCTAGATATTATGATTTATGATTAATTTTCCCCTATAGTAATTGATCCATGATTAAAATATAGTTATATTAGCCCAACAATGGTTAGATAGTACCAATTGGCTAAATAATCGTATGAGAAATCATGGTTCAACAACCTATCTACAAGAATAAAAAGGAGAGTGGAGTATTGGGGTTAAATCATGTGCACTATATCTAAGTGGCATGCCAAAAATAAATAATCTAAATGTATTTCCATTGGTGGTTGTATGATGCAGTATTGGAAATGGACTAGCTTCTCTTGTATCACACCAAAGTGGATTGTTCTAAAAAACCAATTGAATGCCTTGACGGAGAATCAAGAGTGTTGTATGGAAAGTTAAAGAATATATTAACAAAACTAATTAAAATTATGTAGGCCAAAAGAAGTTGTTGAAAGCGATGGATAATATTTGTTACTTAACTTAGCTTCAGCATTGAATTTAGTAACAGTTTTAAGAGTGACAACAACCATGGTTTGTTGGAGTGCCCAATATTAAAGATATTAGAATACATGATTTTAGAAGAGATTCCCAATTTCCCTCCTAATAGGGTGGTGAATTTGTCCCTTGAGGTTTTACAAGACTCATCACCAGAATCCAAGGCTCCCTATAGCACGATAATTCCATTTTGTATTGAGTTAAAGATAAAACTCAAGGAGATACTAGACAAGGGATATATAAGGCCTGGCATATCAACATGGGGAATTTCTATCCTTTTTGTAAAGAATAAGGATAGAACACTCAAGTTGTACATAGATTACATATAGATGAATAAGTTCAGTAGTAAGAGAAAATATCCCTTTCCATGAATTGATGACATATTCAATTAATTGCGAGTATTATTCTTCTCAAAGATTGATTTAAGATATGGGTATCACCAAGTGCAAATTAAGTATGAGGACATCAATTCACTTTCCACTATTACGTGCTTAATGAATAATGTGTTGCACTCTTACCTAGAAACGTTTGTAGTGGTATTTGTTGATGATATATTGGTCTATTAAAAGATATAAGTGGAGCATTAAGAAAAATTAGTTGTGGTGCTACAACTATTAAGAGAACATAAGTTATATGCCAAAATAAACAAATGTGAGTTCTTCATGTCACACAACCATTTTTTGGGACATATTATTTCAATGGAGGGAGTAGTTATTGACCTGGAAAAGATTTAGGCCATTATAGAGTGGCAAAAACGAAACAGAGTGGCTAAGATTAGATCATTCATGGGGTTGGCAAGGTTATTACAAGAGATTCATTTAGAAGTTGTCTAAGATTGGTTATCCAGTTATATCCTTACAAAAGAGAGGAAATAAATTTGGAAGGACAACTGAATGTGTTGCAAAATTTGATTAGATGAAGAAATTTGTGAGTAATGCACAAGTGTTAAGAATATAAGACCCAAACAAGGATTTTGGGGTTTTCATAAATTCCCAAAAAGAGGGAGATGGTGGAGTTTTAGTGTAGGAAGACCAAGTGTTGTGCTATGAATCAAGAAAGATAAATAAGAATTAATGAAATTACATAACACGCGATTTAGAGTTTATTTCCATCATTCATGCATTAAAAATGTGGAGGCATTATCTCCTTGGAATGAAAATCATTTTTATTTTTATTTTTTTAAATAACCATCAATCAAACTACCAGTTAAAATTTTGAGGGTTACTAGAAAAATTAAACAGGTGATAAATTGACCAATTCTAGCCATTGTGCAGTTCCAAATTGTCACTCAGTTAGTTGCCACCAAATTTGGCAGTTCCACTACATTGAGTTTATCTTCCAAACTTAGTGAGTCCAAATTTAGCTGGCAAAAAAGGTACTAATCCTTTTGACTCAAACTTTGACTACTAATAACTTGCACATATGAAGTCATCTTTGAGTGTTTTCTACATCATTAGAATCAGGATGATGAGCTGTTTGATATGGTTATGCTTCTCAAAAAGTCCACTGAATTTTATTTTGAGCCTTTCTAGAGCCACCTAGATCAAATACTCCTATCAAGTGGTGTGATATAGTAAACATAATATACATTTGGCCTGATGTGTTGAAATAAATGGATGAATAAATGGTAACTATTAGATAAAATTTAAATGTGGCCAATGATAGGTAGAAAAGTGATGCGAACCAGCATAGGGTACATAAAGAGTACAAAGTTGGAGAGGTTTAATATAGGAGAGTTACACCTAAAAATTGGTTCAAGTGCCAAGTTGGATCCACAATTTTATGGGTCATTTTGAGTGCTTTAAAGGATAGGTCCAATAGATTATAGGATGGCCTTGCCACCAATATTAAATTTTCATGAATTTTTCCATGTTTCTTTATGTAAAATATATGTACATGATGTTAATCATGTGATTAGTTTTTCTATGCTATAGGTAGAGCTAGAGGGAGAGTTCTACCCATAACATTGATGCATCCTATATCTGAAGCAACTCACACTCTAGAATTGAGTAATAAAGCAAGTCAATATGTAGTGGAAGCACTTTGGGCCCCATGAAGCCACATTGGAGATGGATGATAAAATAAAAGAAAAATATCCATTTTTTTTTGTTGGTTGAGGAGAATGTAAATAAATCATAAATGATTGTACAAAGTTGTGTACGTAAATCTCAAAATGTTTTGTACTTGGTTTAAACATTTTTATTTTTTATTAGGATATAGAAAATTCAGTATGGTGTTCTTTCAAGGGTGTGGGGTTTGCGAAAGTCCCTAACTAATCCCCTAATGTAAATATTTAAATTAGTTGTTATATTTAAAATGCATGAGACTTAGACATGTAATTTAGAGTTTCGGTAAGTGGAATACTTATGCAAGCTAATATAACTAATTTCATTCATTGAGGTTGACCTACTTGCCTTAATGAGTCGACTACATAATTCAAATTAGCTAGAAACATAAGGGAAAATCCCATGTTCCTCTTGGACAAGATTAGAAGAAAAAAGACAAAAAAACATTCTGGAATAAACTAATCTAGCACAAATTAAAAATCACCCTGGGAAAATACTGTGGGAACAATCAAGTTCATGAGAATGGTGGTAATGGAAGGGAAAGTGCCATAGGTGGAAAACTACGATCGTCCTAGCAGTCGGGAAGGTAAAAACCATGAAACAAAAAATGCAAGCATGATTGGGGAGAGATGACTCTCACAACTAGGAAGAGAAGATGAGAATGAGCGAGGATCATTGATTGATCACTCATTCCTTAGAGCATCATGAATAGAAGAGAAGAGAGCATGTAGAGATGGAGTTTTCTATGGTAGTAACACAATTGAAGAAACCAAAGAGAGCTTTTTGGCTACTAAAATTTTAGAGTAGTGGCTCTCCTTAAGGATGATGAGTCCATAGAGAGTGTCTTGCTTAACCACTAGTGAACCCACAAGGAAGCTTGTGATCTAATGAACATGTTAAATAGGATAGAGACACTCAGGTGCTTGTGGGGTTGAAGAACTACCATGACTTCCATTAGAGAAATTTTGAGGTCTAAAATGGGCAACAAAATAAAAATTTACAACAAAAATCAATTGTATAATAACCAATAGGGTTTTATATGATGATTTAAACCATGGGGGATGATTCACCATTTTTGGAGTAAAACGTAAAAGGTTTAGAAAAAAACTAGTTTTTCAACTTGTATTTTCAACTTATATCCCTACACGTTTACTAAAATTTTGAGTAGGACTACTCATTCAATGCATAATATAATTACTTATTGAAGGAGTACCCATGTTGCATACTTGTGGTAGACCCTTCTACATGAAAAATGAGAAATATGTGAAAAATGTGATTGCAATCACATGTTTTCATGTATTTCTCATTTTTTGTGTAGTAGGGTCCATCAAAAGTAAGTAACAGGGATACTCCTTGGATGAGGAATTAAATTATGGATCCAATTATTGTTCCAACTTGAAATATGAGTAAAGTCGTAGGGAGATAAATATGAGTTGAAGAAGTAGTTTTTTCCTTTTTCCTTCTGAAATTTGATGATGCTATCAAATATTATTTTATTATTTCCACTATTATTTTATAATGTTCCTGAGGAGGCCCATTTTACACCTAAAAATCTCTTTAACGTAACGTTATCTCTTTCTCTCATTAAAGAACCACCTCGAGAAGTGGCCTTTATGCTCCTACAATAGCTTGTCTAGTCGATGAACTTTCCCATGCTATAATCAAACTCTTCTCTTGACATTGAATTATGATTCTTTGTGGTCATGAAGAACCTTTGAGATGATCCTCACTAAGATCAAGGCTCTATGGGTAATAAATAAGACCTATGAGAAGCCTTAAGGAAGTAGTTCCTTGTTCACTATAATTGACTCCTAATTGGATGGTGGGTAAAGGCAAGTTGGCCTTTAGCGATCCTATTTCCGATGGTAGTATTGATTTTACTACTTTAATAACTCCTCATAAAGCTTTGAAATCTGGCTCAAGGGTGATTGGCTACAAGAAACATTGTAAAGCAAGACAATCTAAGGTTGGATGGAGAGTTGAAGTCCCAATATCAATCGACATTTCCTACATTATAATATAATTGTTTATCTAGCCTCATATGCATGTGTTTTGGACGTAAATGTTCATTGTGAATGAAGTACATGAGCTAATGCTTAAAGGTGTTCCTTCTAATGTGATATTGATGAATGGGTCAACTCCTATGAGTTGTGGCAATAGTTCTTAATATGCCTTATGTGAAAGTGGTGTTATGTGTGTGTTGGATGTGTATATTCAATGCTCATGAAAATGATGAAGAATTTTTATTTTTCTCTGTGATACTTGAGAATATGGTTACACAACTTCTTATGAGCTTGAATGGTGTTATCTTCTAGTCATGAGAGACATGTAAATCTATAGGTTATTATGAGCCATAAAATGATCTAAATGGCCTGAATATGAGGGAGATGGGTATATATTTGTTAAATAGTTAATTGTCTATTTAAAAGGTATTTGAATATTGGTTCTGGTATTTAATTGTTAATCTTATTAGGGAAAACTATATCTATATATATTAATATATATATATATAAATATTATATATATATATATAATTATATATTATATATTATATATCATATAATACATAATACATACATAACAAACATATACATATACATATACATATACATATACATATACATATACATATACTATACATAACATTACATATACAATATAATATATAATAATATATATATATATATATATATATATAAGAGGGTGGTGCTAAAGCTCAGGAGGGATAGGTCAATATAGCAGGGATCTAAGGCCACCCTTACCACAGAGCCATATATATATATGTGTGTGTGTGTGTGTGCAAATATCAATGGGTAGTTGTGTGGATAGATATGCCCAGGTGTGTAGGGAGTCAATTTGTGCAATAGTTGTTCATAGAGAAGGGTCGCAAAAATCCTAACTAATTAAATCGCTTAACACTGACACTGGAGGAGGGGTTCCACATGACTACGTTCATGACCGTCATACTGAAACCTAGTTCTTGGTGTTTCAAAATAGAGTCCATATGCACCCAGAATGAAACCCTCAGGAAATTTACATCATGGGGTATTTACATTGCAAGGCATGAATTCTCATGACTTTAAATGGGAAAACCATGTTTTGTAAGAGGAAATAAATGTAGTGGGTTCAAGGCTACAATGGAAAATAATGTGGAGTAAGGGTGTCATGGCACCATAGGGTCGTGGCATGTGGTACCCCAAACTGGCCCTTTGGTAGGACCAAGTGGGTTAAAAATAGATGGCATGTGGCACTTCAGGGGGAGGTCATGTGGAGGATGTGATGATGACATGGTGGTAGGGTGACATCAACCCATTGATTTGAAATAGATATGAGCACAAAAGCTCAAGGATTTTATGGTCAGGGAGAGAAATGTTAGAATGACATAACCCTAATGGCATATGGCAATGATGTCACCACAGTTTTTTTATATGGGGCATTGGGGGGAAATTCAGGTATTTATGTCCTAGGACATTAACTTTCTACATTAAATTATGTTGATTAGTTTTATCCCACTACCCAAACCCTACATATTTTAAATGAAGTTATAGGTAGGAATATGTGGGGTTACATGTGTAACATCCCCTAGTTGTTTTTACATGTAAATAAAAATAATTCCAAGGTGTTATCAGGAAATCTAGTGTCTATGCAGAGCTGCTAGTCCCACTAAGACGGTTAGCTATCTTAGAAACAAACAGATTAAAGTTATTTTTTCTTTCCTTTACGAAAAGTAGATAGGAGAGGAGAAAAGAATACCAACCTCGATCTTTCGCTTGGTTCTCTACTTATTCCTTCTCCCCTTTGACTAATGTTTTCCGCTCTTCCCTTGACCGCTTCATTTGAAAGAGTACTTGTAAAGTCAAAGCAACATAATACCTTCAAAGTACAGAGATCTATAGTCATAAACAAAATAGGACCAGATATATATTGACCACATATATGCATATATCAGCTAACATAAAAGAATGTGGGGGAACACTTGAATAACTTTATTTATATAAAGGTTAGAAGAGAGGATTACAACCCATTGATCTAACCCAGCATCATCCTCCCAACATGAAAGACCTTCTTCACCTCATGAAAAGCTTAGATCACCCAACACTATGATATTGCACCAAGAAACCAACAACACTTCCTTACAAGATACAAGATTCTAGCCTTTGGATCTCTGGGATGAGGGATCCATATATAGATGATTGCATGGGGGTGAGTCAACTTCTTGGATTTTGATTAGTGTCTTCTCTCTGATAGTTCTTCATTCCACTTGGAGATTGATGATCTCTTACTCATGCCTGGGTGAATTCAGAGAGGCAAGTGTCATAGGAGAAGTTTCTGGAAGATTCCATGATCATCCACCTTGCAAACTGTCTCTGCCATTTGTCTACTCTTGTCCATCGCACCCTATATAAGGGATTTCCAGTATGCATCGCACTTTTTACACTGCTCAGGTGAGATGCATCACACCCTCTGCACTGAACAATCCGTATGGTCCAGCTTTGACCAGTTCTGAGCAGTTGTCTGTGGAGAACTTCTGGGAGATGATGTAATCAGCTGACCTTGTTCCTTTAGGGCGTGAAACAACACTTTTAGGGACTCAAAATCCCTTGGTTTATGGACATATATGATTGGGATTGTAGTGCCCAAATATGTCCATAACAGTTGCCCCCTAAAGCATGAAGTCATAGATCTTTGATGTCGGGTGAAATGTTTTATCAAGAGGATCCGAGGTTCATTCTAACTGGAAGGTGACCTGTAATAAGATACAATACAATACATTATCTTTATAACATTTTCGTGATCTAGCTGAGGCGGGTATTCCCATGCTCACCTTTATAAATTAATTTTCATGTACATAGGACAGACAACCGTCTATATGGCAAACTGATGATTCTGGTAGAGCCATCATCCTTCGATTTGGATGATCATCTTTGCAGCAATGTTGTACATTTGATGTCTTTATTATCCTGAATATATCGCAGCTCGGATGGATGAAACTAGATCAGGGGTCTTCAAACTCATCCAATCTTCGCCCGAAGTACAAGTCAATCCACGTGAAAAAAAGTTCTGGAGTCGAACATGGAAAGACATCCCCTGATTACCAGCCAATGATGTAAGTTGTTAACAGGTGTGAGAGGAATCACTGATAATGATGATGACCCTCAAGGTACTATAGTACAATTTGCATGGTGTGAAGAAGGACTTGGCGTCGAACACCATGAAAAATCTTTTGGTCGAAGGCCATTGATGTAAACCTGTCGCCGGAAGTGAGAAACTTGCCATTGAGGCATGAAACCTTCAAAGTACTAAAAGGGTTGTTCCTAGTTTGAATTCTTGGATAATGAGCTGTCATCAACAAGAAGTAATCCGTCATAGGAGGGCCTTAATGAATCCCACATCTACGACACGGAACGGAGCAAATAATTTTGGAAGTGAAAACGATATGATGATACAAGGTTCAAGGTGGCGGTCATGAAAGAATGGAGCGTGAATGTATTGAAATAGATGAGACACAAGATGGGTTGGTGAATTCTGTTATGAAACCAGCTCAAGTAAAGATAGAAAAGATAGATCAATGCCTTAGAATACAACCTCTTCGACGGGGCAACCTCCTTTACATTACATAAATGAACAATTCTTGGATGATTCAAATGCTAAAACCTACTTTCTATATATAGGAGTCTAAGGAGTCACAATATAACCCAGTCAACCTAACAATAATAATATAAAGCCACAAAAATAACAATAGAGTGATTCTATGGGGCACAGTAGTAACAATATGGGGACAATATGGGCAAAACAATATTAATAAGGGGTACAACTACAATAGTAATGGGGTAATCACTAGTATTATAGGGACCCAACATGCCCCTCTCCTTCAAAAAAGTGTTCTCTCAATGCTTGAGTAGTTCTGGATGCTTCTGTATAAAATTCTCATCATCCCATGTGGAATCTTCAGCAGATAAGTTCTTCCACTTGATAAGATACTCTGAAATTGATCGATTTCGTAGCTGTCGAGTTCTTGTTTCTATGACTGCTTCTGGTTCCAATATAATTTTTCCTTCCTTGTCAAGTTTTGGTAATATTGGTTGAACTGGGAGCTTATCGCCTATAACCTTCTTTAAACATGAAACATGGAAAAGGTGCAATCGAGAAGCTGCAGGAAGCTCTAATTTGTATGCCATAGTACCAATCTTTTGCAACACCTTGTACGGACCATAATACTTTGGTGATAATTTATTATCCTTCTTAGCTTGCTTGAGGGAAATTTGCTTATATGATTGTAGCCTTAAGAATACCCAATCACCTACATCAAAACTTCTTTCACTGCAATGTTGATATTCTTGTTGTTTCATTCTATTCTATGCCAACACGAGGTTATCCTTTAAGAGTTGGAGGACTTGCTGTTGATGTTCGATGTGATGTTCCACTGCTTGAACCTTAGAATTTTCTCTTAAATATGATGTGACGGATGGTGGCTGATACCCATAAACTGCCATAAATGGGGTCATTTTTGTTGTTGTATGGAAGGAAGTGTTATACCACCATTCAGCCAGAGGCAACCATTTGACGCATTGTGTCTGTTTATCAGATACAAAGCAACGAATATATCCTTCCAAACATTTGTTTACTATCTCAGTTTGCCCATCAGATTGAGGATGATAAGATGAGCTATGAGCTAACTGAGTACCAAGACAAGAAAATAATTATATCCAAAAATTTCCAGTGAAAATGGAATCTCTGTCACTTCAATAATCTTTGGGTTTCCATATAGCTTTTGAATTGTTTCCATAAATGCACTAGAAACTGTACTAGAATTAAATGGATGTGATAATGCACAAAAGTGTGCATACTTGGTAAGTCTATCAACTACCACCATGATGACACTCTTTCCCTCAGACTTGGGTAAACCTATGATAAAATCCATTGAAACCTCCTCCCAACATTGGCTTGGAATGGATAAAGGTTGTAATAGACCCGGTGTCTTAATTGTTTCAAATTTATTTTGCTGGCAAACCAAACATTCCACCACAAACTTTTGAATATCTAATTTAAGGCCCTCCCAAAAAAATTCCCTCTTAACCCTGTCGTAAGTTTTTAAAAATCCCGAGTGCCCTCCTAAGGGAGAAGTGTGCAATTCCATACGAATCTTTTGTTTTAGCTAGGAATTCTTACAGAGGTATAAGCGCTCTTTGTACCATAACGAATCATTTTTCTAGTTAAATGTATCCGACGTACTGGAATCTTGTTGTAACCTTCGAATAAGTTCCCACACTTCTTCATCATTCTTCCATTCCTCCCTTGCTTCATTTATCCAATCTGGTTGGATAATAGAAATGGCGCACAACAATGCTTCCACATCCTCATCCTTTCTTGAGTGTGCATCTGCCACCACATTTTGCTTCCCTTTTTTGTAGATGATTTCAAAGTCATAACCCAACATCTTTGGACCCACTTTTGTGCTCTTCAGAGGATAATCTTTGTTCTAAAAATTATTTAAGGCTATCATGATCCGTTTTTACCTTGAAGTGTCTTCCCATTAGGTAGGGTCACCATTTTTTAAGTTCATGGAGTATTGCCAACATTTCCTTCTCATAAATAGCTTTGCTTAAAAACTTTCCCTTGATTGGACGACTTTCAAAAG
>APFE030622562.1:0-30386 GCA_000404065.3 Pinus taeda
TTTTAATATTTATAAATAAAATGATTTTCATTTAATATTCAGCTGTAACTTTCAATCTAATAAATTGGCCAAATGAATTTATTTGGTTGAAAAGAGTAATGTATAATTGTTTTTTGAGATTTTGTTGATGACCTGGAAAATAAAGTAATGTGTTATTGCTTTTGACATTCTCATCAGGGTTCTTAATGATGTGTAAAATAATTAAGTAATACAAACCCCGAATAACTTTTAAAGATTAACGATGTTAAATCTTATGACAGGCTAGTATCATTCCTGATAGCTTTCTGACTGTTTCTTTTTTAAAGATATATAAAATGAATAAAATTTGTTGATAGCTTTCTGACTGTTTCTTTTTTAAAGATATATAAAATGAATAAAATTTGTTGTTGCAAAGAAATATACAATGTTTTCATGGAGAACCCTGAAATGGATCGTTTCCATATTTCAAAATGGATCCTTTCCATATCTCAAAGCAAAAGCTGAGGTAAAACATTCTGTGTTAATTGAAGACTAGAAGGCAAATACTCACTTGTAGCTAGTTTGTAATTGCAATGGATACTTTCTACTATAGTCAATAATAGGTAAACCATCTGCTCTTCTTAATATCTAATCTAATCATAATGTTTCCTTCAACATCAGTTGTGAGCATTATTCTTGGCCATAAAGATTATCACAAGAGTTAGTTTCAACATTATGATTAGAAAACAAAAATACTGGGTTTGTCACATAAAAACAATACAACTCAAATATTTTATCTGCCAAAAGTTAATAGATAACCCGCATATTGGATAAATTCTAGAACATGTGTGGGTCTGCAGGAGTTCTTGACAATGGCAACATCAAGGGCAAACTCTGCCTACAGTTAATAGATAACCAGCATATTGGAAAAATTCTAGAACATGTGTGGGTCTGCAGGAGTTCTTGAAAATGGCAACATCAAGAGCAGAGTTGTTAACTATCTCCATTTGAGTTGTTATACAGAGAGATAAAGGATAAAATTTAAAAATCAGGTCCACAACATAAGATTGTGACATAAGGGACTTACATGATTCTTCAACAATAAAATTTATTGATTATCATGTAAGTGAAATAAAAGTACATTGCATCGAATTCCTTTGATTTAAGGAGCTCCCTAGGTGCTTGTAGTTTCTAGACACAGTTGGCATTCGGCCAGACATCTAATGACTACCAATGCTTTAAGTCTCTAAGGATTGAAGAGCTCTATTGTTGATACTTAGTTCATCTATTTGATGTACGGTGCAATATGGCTTTTGGAACTTAGATTCTGTGGTCAAGTTCGGCCCCGTGGAAGTTTTATAGATTTTTTAATAATTGAGGCTTCAATTAGGTTTGTGGAGGCATCTTTAGCCGTTGCAGTAGGAAATCAGGGATCATAATTGACAGAGCTTGCAGGGAACATATCATAATCACATGCTGATTTACTTGAAGACTGAAACTCTTTGTGATTGAGCTTCTAGTTCCTGGTATCCAAGTACAGTGTACATAGGCAGTGGGTTTAGCAAGTGATAACAAGAGAGATTAACAGCTTCCTTGGTGAATCAAGTCTGAAACAATAGTATGTTCTGTTTTCCTAGGTGATTCATCAAGGAGCAAGCTCTGTTTTCCTAGGTGATTCATCAGATAGCAAGTCTGAAACAATACTGTAATCTGTTTTCCTAGGTGACTCATCAGGTAGCAAGCTTACAAGGAGAGACCATAAATAAGGAGAGAAAAAAAGAGCTTTGATGGAGGAGAATTGTACAAGACCTTAACATTCATGCTAATGCCTTCACAGTGTTCATGACGGTTCACGTTTCAAGAGACGTTAGATATTGCACATATGACCATGTTTAACTTTCAGACATTATCACATTGTAAGTAAATCGTGCAATAATCAGACCGTGTTTATATTTTTCCTGCTAGACAAAGGGATTACTATCAGTGAGTGACAGGAGATAGATGCTTCACCGTAGGAAACCAGAGCAATACTGACCATTTTCACTCTCAGAGAAAGGAATGGCCCAGAGGTTAAAAAGTCCAATGGAAACAAAAGATCCTCATGTTGAATCTGGAGGAAATTCAAGAGTAAATAAGAGGGCTACAGAGAATGTTAGATACTCAGCTACAATCACTGTAAAAATCAATCGAATTTAATAGGAACCACACTGTAAATGAAATGTAGGTAAATAGAGGCACGTAATAGTTGGTGTGCAGAATATCAAGCTTAAACTGGAATTGTATTTCAAAATCTGAGAAAAAAAAATAAGGGGAACTGGAATAAGGTAGTGACCTGAATAAAAAGCTCAATACTAATATGTACAATGAGCTGCAACGGCTGAGCTCCACCAATGTATGGATAGTGCCATTGTTGGGCAATTGCAATGGGGCTTGATCATTCCGAAGATGGGGAGTCGAGGAGAACGAAACGCAAAGGAGCAGCCCCTCTATTGATTTCCTCCCACTCTCTTGTATGTGTTTCTTCATAAGATATTACATACTTAATTCCATAGAGATGATTAGTAGACTTTATTAGTCAAATTGCCACATGGAAGAAGGTTCCCTTCCCACAAACAAAGAAAATCTCATACAGTAATGGTGTCTTAGATTATTGTTACTGTGTGAGCGCATTCCAGTCCATGTAATAGTAATAATAGATATATCAATGGTTGGGCCCAAATTAGCCTCGTGGAGACACCTGTTGCCATTGCAATAGGAAATTGGGGATCTCTCTTGATCGCCCTGTTATAATATGTTGGTTCCTGGTTCTAGTATCCAAATAAGTACAATTTACATAGGCATTGGGTTCATCAAATGATAACAAGAGACACCAATAACTTACTAGGTGATTCAAATGTGAAACAATATTGTGTTGTGTTACAATATTGTGTTGTGTTGCTGGGTGGTTCATTAGATTGTAAACTTATAGAATTGCTGCAAGCCATATGTCAGGACAGAGAAGAATAGGTTTGATGGATGAAGATTTCCCAAGAATTTTAACATTCATACTAACACGTTAATAGTGATAATGGCAGTTTCTGTTTCAAGGGAAGTTAGATAGTGCACATATTGGTATAAGATATTACCACACTGTAAGCATGATTATGCAACCATCATAGATATACTCATTACTGTACAATGGGCCTAATGTCAGTTAGGAACAGAGACAGATGCTTCACAATACATTATTCCTCCATAGCGGAGCCAAAGCAGTGTGGACCAATTTCATTCTCAGAGGACTGACTTACGTAGGAACATGCGATTGAGAAGTGCCATGGAAACCAGCCCTTTGTCTGCTCACAGAGGGAGAAAACAAAGGATACCTTTTGTTCTCGATGGAGGAATCTCAAGAGGCCTGTGGGAGGTTGATACTTACCTTTAGATCTTCCCAAATTTTGGTATAAGGAACTCGTTAAGGATGGAGGGTGGATAAAACTTCACGAATCCCAATAATTTGGACTTTAGAATGAAAAGGTGGAATGAATAAAAATAGCAGAGGAATGGATTTTCTCTGACTCATGACAAATTGGAATGACTCATGAAAAATTGGAATGACTCATGACAAATTGGAATGTATGCACTCACCATCGCTCTGAATTCACGTTGCAGAATTGCCATGTCCCTGTGCGATGACTCCTTGAAAATATTAGATTGGTCGATGGACGGGCTAACATTTCGAGGCATGCTGGATATCACCGAGACTTGGAACATCAAACCTACACAGTGAACTCTATTTTCCATTCTAGATTCACGCAACCACTACTAACCAAAGCAGTCTGTCCACACAAACACGTAGTCTCACTAGACAGGCATGTACAGTCAAGCTCTCCATTGTCCAACCATAGTTGTACGCTCTCCCACAATAAGTTGACTACACACATCAACTCTCATCTGAGCTCAAATTAACCCCGTCGAAGATTAAAATGGGCATAAGATCAGATGATACCGACAACACACATCAGGATGAACCTCTGTTGTCCTGTGAGTAATTTCCTAACAAGTATGTATGAGAGATTTCAGAAGTACGATTCATTTCTGGAGGATACATATCAGTGCTCATGAATCCATCAGCGGAACAACCAACAGATGCAAAATCACGTTGTTTTAAGTTGCAGAATCTCAACACTACCACGACTAGTTTTATAAATCAATGGCCTAGCACTGCTCCATGGTTCAATGGAGATATCAATCATAGGTTTCAACACGTTTTTATGCAGATCTCCAAAACAAGTTTCAACGCAGGTCCACATGGCAGTAAATTGCAGCGGCCACACCATGATTGTATATAAAAGAAGTTGCTCCACCATATGCAATGGTAAACGCATTCACACATCTGTATGAAACGCATATAAACCCACAACTACAACGAATCCAAACGCAGATCTTTCAACGCAGAGTTTGCAGGGCTTCCAATGCAGAGATCCACAGGGGACTTAGGATGCTTCTCACGCCAAACAAGAATACATTATTGGAACATCGATACAACTTTGCTAGTAATAAAACAAGTCAATAACATAAAGGGAGCAATACTTGCTAATCCCACAATACTACAAATGATTGCTATGTAATTGAGGACATTTGAAGTGATAAAATTGTTCCATGTTTATAGATAATTTATTGCAGGAACGGAAAAACTAGCCAACAAAGGGGCAGCTCTGAATAAGGCATAAGGGGCAACCCTGAATCTTGTTGGAATGGACGACTCCCATGGTGATTTGATGTGGGCATATTTGATTGTATTACTATCAGGCGATGTCATCTAATGAATCAAGCCCTGCTCGATTATATAGAGATAGCTCCAACGAGCATGCTGCCAACATCAATTGAAGGTTGTTTTGGAGCAAACAAACCTACAAGGGTTTTGAGCACCAGGTGGGTGGAAATGGCGTCCACAGAGCCACAATTACGCGAGTAACATTAAGAAAGTTTGCACCATCTAAATAATCTAACAGAGGTGGTGGTGTCACTATTGGAGTTACTGAAGTGTCGAAGTCAAATGGAAAAGCAAGAGACAAAGGCAAAATTGGGTTTTCTTAGATGAAACAAGTGATTGGTTATAGAATAAGTTAGACGCAAAACTGGCATTTGTGGACTCAGAAATTGCAGTTCAAGACTCAGAATGCATAGAGTGGAAACATCCTCCAATGAAGGGATCCAGAGCAATTAGGAGAAACCAGAACCCAATGAATTCTCCACAATCTCCCCAAAACAAAATCCTCGCCGTCATCACCATCTTCAGCAATTTAGCAGCCCATCATCTCAGGAAAAAATCATTTCAATGCATTTACTTTCCTGTCAAGGTGTAAGAAGTGACTCTTATTTTGAAAGAGTGTGAAGACATGGGGAGTGTTCACCTGCACTGTGCAGCAGGAGGCAGAGTAAAGACTTGTGTTGTAGCGGCAGGAGTTGCAGAGACTATTGTGGGAGAAGAGGAAGCAAGAGAAACGTAAAGATTACAGACTTGGTGATTATAGATGAGTTGTGCAGCAGGAGGCAGAGTAAAGACTTGTGTTGTAGCGGCAGGAGTTGCAGAGACTATTGTGGGAGAAGAGGAAGCAAGAGAAACGTAAAGATTACAGACTTGGTGATTATAGATGAGTTGATGAGGACGGATACCATAAAACGTATAGGCATACGAAAAAGCATAATCGATAACAACCGACAAGTAAACATTCCTGCAACAACATACAGAACACACAACCTGCAACATCCTGAACAATTATAAGAATACAAACAACACAGCAACGAATCGTTATATTTATCCCTAAATATGACTCCACCCACATATTCCATGAAACAACCATATACATAACTGACCAACACAGACACAATCAACCGCCACAGAGTGCCAAGAAAACCAGGATAATTTCCAAATAGATGACGTGATTCCATTGACCTAAGATGCTCCGTTTTTTCCAATTCTTGCTTCATATCAGTATATACCTGTCGCAGACGAACAACTTCCGCCGTATCGCCTTCAACAGTAACAGAATGAGGATCACTAGCCATATTCACAACAAAAAAACCAGAGAAACCCCTGCACTTCTTTCACCATGCTCCGCTCGCCCCAAGCAGATTCCGCTTGGTTCTTAAATCCACCTGCCTCATTATTTATTTCTTCTTGTGTCCCCAACAGGCCCTAATTATAGCATATAACGCCTAATATGTAAAGTCGGGCAATGCTTTTCTTCATTAATGGCTCGAGACATAGACGCCAACTGTTATCATCTCTGAGGTAATTGGGTTGTCATCTCTGAGGAGTAGTAGTTTACTCGGGTGATTTTTTCTAGACTTGATTTGTTTTCTAAGATATTTAAAATTATGTAAAGAAATGAAATAAAAAATCTTTAAATTCTAAAATATCTAGAAAGAAATCTATAATGGCCTTCACAATTCCTAATTCTCACAATTTAGTGGATCTCTGGTTCCTTTCATCCCCAAACATTGATGGTGCATCTACCACTGGTCTACCAAGTTTCTGTCTCATCACTCACGCCTTTCTCCATGATGTGGAAACCCATCCATACGAGGCTATGGCCCGTATGGCTTACCGACCGTGGACGACCATTAAGTTTCGCTATCACGAGAATATGTTTTTAGTGGTTTATAGTAAGATTTTCTCGAAGCTTTTTTTTTGGTTTTTTTGGTTTAATTTCTGTAAAATTTGACAAAAATTTATTAAAATTACAAATTTGATGGGTAATTTTCACACAATCGAAGTGCTCTAGAGATTTTTCAGGGTGTTGAATCCATATATATAACCAAAAAATCAGTTTAAATAACACACATCAAATTTGACCTCAAATTTTTCTGTTTGATTCCCCCACGGGAAAGTCCAAAAAGTTGCACTAAAGACAACTCCCTAGAAATACACCTCTTCTATTAATATCTCTTTGCCGTAAATTTTCATTGTGAATACGAAATTGTCTTTGTTATGAATGTGACTTATCGCTATCACAACAATATGCGTATGTTGTAATATGCTTATTCAAACCATAGTGAAGGATTATGATTTTTGGAAGGGGATCATTCAGATGGCTTTCCCGGAGAGTGGTTATTCCTCTCTTAAGAGTGGAGATATCAATAATCCCTCTAACTACCGTATTATTATGGTCAAACCCCTCATGGGCAATATTTTTGGGAGCATGATAGAGAAAAGAATCGGCATTTGGGAAGAAAGTAAGGGGAGAAGGGAAAAATACAAGCACGATTTAGACCTAGACACTTTACCATTGACCATTGTGTCACCCTTAGACATTTGATGGATAAATTTTGGAACAAGCAAAGTGAAATAACCTATTTTTGTTTTGTGGACTTTAAGAAAGCCTTTAACACAACGCCTAGAGACAAATTATGGAACGAGATGGACGAATTGGGTATCCTAGATGGAAGAGTTGGGTATAGTATAGACCAGTAGTCCATAGACTTTATGAGAAGGTTAGAGCTAAAATCAGAGAAAGTGAAGGAATGTACGAATGTTTTGGTAGCAATATTGGTGTTAAAGAGGGATGTCCTCTATCCCCCACTTTGTTTGGTTTATATATTGATAAGCTAGAAGCTTGGTTAAGTAAAGCGGATGGAGAAAGGGTTCATCTAGCAAGCTATGCTGCAAAGTTTCTTCGATACACAGATGATCTTATCCTAATCTCAAAAACAATGCATGGACTAAGGGAACACTTAAATGCCTTAGAACACTTTTGTCAATAGGTTGGGATGCAACTGAACATTAACAAGACCAAAATCATGATTTTCTCTTTAAGTAGAAAAGACAAACCAAACACTTTTATTTTCGAAGGCAGTCCTCTGGAGAGTGAAAGAATACAAATATCTTAGGACTAGTTCCACCAGAAGCTCATTTTGGAGACTTGTAGGACGAAAGAATTCAGGGAGGATGGAAAGCCTCATACTTACTACAAAATAACTGTAGAAAAGTTGAACTTTGGGATTGGAAAATCAAGAAAACCCTTTTTGGTTTGTTAGTTACATCGGTTGTTCTCTAAGGTTGTGAAGTATGGGGAAGTAGCTCGTCAACTCGAAGTTGGATGCAGTTAGAAAGAATACAGAAACAACTAATTACTAGCAATCTCAAAGTTAAAGGCTCAATCTTGTATGAAACCCTTTTGGATAAAGCAAGTACTTTTCCATTGGAGGCAACAATGATAATCATGCTAGTAAGCTTTAAATAGGGCTAGAAACATGGATAACCAACGTTGCCCCAAGATAGCTATGGAAGAGGGATTAGCTCGTAAGCAAAAAACTTGGATGAAGCAAAACAAAAAGTGGTGGAGTAATTGGAATATCAAGTTGCATGAATGCCCTAGCACCAAAGAAGAAAAAACAAATTGTGATGGAAAAATTTAGGATTGTCATGTGGACCAATCACAATGGTCGTGAAAAAGCATACTACATCAAAGAGTTCAACCCAACTTGTGACCATGGTGGGAAAACATATTTAGGAGTAGTTATTAAAGGAAAAGCAAGGGTGTTAGTGGCATAGTCGAAGGTAGGGTCACATCACCTTAGATGTGAAATTGGAAGGTGGAAGATCCCAAGGCAATTTGGGAAGAGAAAACTTGCATTTTTTGTAAGAAGGGTGTGGTGGAGAAGGAATGACACTTTGTAATGGACTGTGTAGCATATAAGGATATTTGCATTCAATATGAAAACAATCTAAAGGTTGATAACATGCGCCATATATTTGATAAAGATAAGATCAATAAGATTGCTAGCCTTTTAGTCAAGACTCGTAGCAAAAAATCCGACATCGAAAGGAATATGAAGATGAGTTAAGGTTGTTATTTTCTTGGTCCCTTAGGTTGCTCAACCTCGTTGATGTCATTAAAATCATTAATTTCTCAATGCATCATCAAAAGAAGATAAACAGAGGTTGAAAATTTCGAAAATAAAAGCTTAGCATATGTTAGCTTTTTAAACATTTGTTAGATTGGTTTTACATATAATTCTACGGTTCCTTCTCGGTGAAATGGTAGATGAGGAAACCACATTCTTGATTGACATATGGAGCAAGAAACCAAATATCTGATGTGGAGAATTTCAATAGAGTCGTGGGGGAATTCTATTAGTCTCAAGGGTTATTTCTTACAGGCAAATTGTTAATTTCTATTGGCATACATTAGAGAAATTTTGAAATTTAAAATAGGCTTTCTCAGGAATGTTATAAAATAATAGTGGAAATAATAAAATAAGAATAAATTACCTTGTCATGTTTTGGAAAGAAAAATATATAATTTATATTTTTTAACTCGTATTTTCAATTTATCTCCCTATAATTTTACTCAAATTTCGAGTGAGAATACTCAATAAATATAGAATTTAATTTTACATCCAAAAAACAATGTCACACGGTTCATTAAACTTTAACCTTGAAGTTCAAAATATTGAACCTCACCAAAATCTTCACATTCAACTTATATTTGAACTAGATTCAATCTAAAAGTGGTGGTTCTCTTTTTAGTTTAGAGAACGTTGTGGATGTTGTTACCTCTCACTTGCACCCCTAGCATTCTTCTCAGCCACTATCGGCGTTAATGAAAAATCCATCTGAGCGTCTCTCTGGACTAGTTACCGTGAAAAATCAATCGTTTTCGTTTTGTCTTGTCTAAACATTTTTTTCACAAGTTAAAGGAAAATGTCGGCTTGTTTTTGTTTAAGAAGGGCCTACGATTATTTTCAACTCTGGCCCCTACAAACCACTTGGACATGATGGCTCCACGTGTTCCATGGGTCATCCATACAAATTATTAACGCACATATTATTCATTACCTTTATTATTCGTAAAGTGTGTACGATTTAAATTGTATAATTTAAAAATAATTGTCTTCATATAAGTTAACATAATGGCTCTAGTGATTTGATGGGCTCAATCTTCTCGAGCATAAATATAGTAATTGTATTATTTTAAAATCATAATAAAAAATATATACTTTGAAAATAATTTTATTTGAGTTATATAAAGAAATAATATTTAAGTATATATGGTGTATTATTTTATATTATAATTTATTTAAAATTATATATATTTGAATTTAATGGTGAAATTTATTAAAAAATTTAAATTTGAATCAAATTTAATCATTGTCAAACTTGAATTTGAACCCGAACCATGTGACTTTGCCAATGAGTATCCATGTTGCATACTTTCGATGAACCTTACTACACGAAAAATGTGAAATATATTACAAAAATGTGACATACATGGAAAAATGTAATTGCAATCATGTTTTTTTTCTTGTATTTCACATTTTTTGTGTAACATGGTTCATCGAAAGTATGCAACGTGAGTACTCCTTAGATGCAAAATTAAATTTTGCATTCAACGAGTACCCCCACTCGAAATTTGGGTAAAATCATAGGGATATATGTTGAAAATACAAGTTGAAAAAATAGTTTTTTTTTTTTTGTAATCTTTTAACCTTTTTTACTCGAAAAATGGTGAATTAGCACCCATGGTTGACATCATCATATTGAATCCTATTGGTTTTTATAAACTTGATTTTTGTTGTACATTTTTGTTTTTTAAGACCCATTTTTTACAAACTTGTATAATTAATAATATAGAAAGAATATAATATTAAATTAAAGAAAATGTAAATAATAATATAATATAAATATGAGAAGCGTGAAACTGATGAACCCTAAAAAAACCAAGTGTAAATATGACAAACAGAATCCACTCCCTCCAAAGTTGTCCCTAAGGGGAAGAATCCAAAAAACACAAAGGAAAGAAATCCCAGGAAAAAGTTCAGAAAGCGCAACAAACACAACCACATTCATCACAACTAATTCATTGCAAATGAAATCGATCCCAATCACCCCACCATAATACAAATAATTGTTTGAATGCACCATTTCCAGTTAAAGAAGAAGTTCATCTTTTAAACCGTCGGTGTTATGAAGATAATACTGAAGCATCAAGTTTTAGTTCAGAATTTTCCTCTGATCCTCGATAAGTAGTTCTATTTATTGAATGCGATTGCGAGGATCCTAATTTTTATAATTATAACAATGAATATACATAATTTTATTCTACAGAATCTACATATGATGAAGAAGTAGAAGCTCCTCGAAAGCTAAAAGTCCTTATGGCCTCTAGAGCTGAGATAATGAGGCAAAACTTCTAGCAGGAATTAAAGCTCTACTTGAAGGAGAAATGAAGCAAAATCTTATGGATACCTTCCTAAAGACAATGCTAAAATCACAACCTGGTACTTCTTCAAGTTCGGGTAAGCCAGATGATAGCAAACCTTTGTTTGTAGATGCCTCTTTTGAACAAAATATTAGATCTTTTATCAGACATAACAGAAGAGAAAAACCCAAGATGCTCACTTAAAGTGATATTGGCAATGAAATCAATTTGTTGTAAAAGGAAATTGTGGAATTGAAGAAGAAAATTGTAGAGATAGGAGAGGGGAAGAAAGTTAAAGAGGTCTTAACTGTTAAATATTTTGAAATGGGATCTCTCTACTCAGCCAAGAATCTAAATATTGAAATATATGAGGCTAATGATTTATCAAGTTTAAACTCTATGAGATTTCTCACCATCCAACACCAACAACTTCATGTTATGATTGATCTTGTCATTCAAGGGAAGAATTTTTTTCTTAAAACATTAATTGATAGTGGCTCTGACATAAATGTTTTGAACAAAAAGGAATATCTGCTAGGTATTGGAAGAATTGAAACAAAGAATTTATTGGAATCGGGGATAAACGGTTGAATCTACAATATGAGGTGCCACAAGAAACCCTCTGCTTTAAGGATTATTGAATAAATATGAAGTTTGTAGTGTCAAATATCCCTATTGACTGCATATTGGGGACACCATTCTTAACAGTCGTAGAGCCACATGGGTTGTTAGATTGAAAATTGGAAAAGCATGGTATTTCATAATGATTTCTGCAAACAATAACCAACCTCTCAATATCACTCTTCCATAATTTTGTTTCTTCACCAAGAATATCTACAGTAGTGCAGGTGATGGAAGATTTGGTAAAAGTCGAAAACAAGCTATAAGATGTTAAAAATAAGAAGGCTAACATAAAGTTTGAAGAAAGGTTAGCATAAAAGTCTGTTAAGACACAAATCCAAGAACTCCAACAGAAACTTGAGGCTGAAGTTTGTGCATAAGAAATTAATGCCTTTTGACATAGAAAACAATATTATGTGGAATTATCATACATGGCTGAGTGCACTGATAAACCCTGCAAAATTCGTGCAATTCCTTTGAATGAAGAGTATAGAAATATGTGTTGGAAATAAATTTAGAAAGAAAAATCTTAAGATCTCATAACAATGTGCATATTCTCTTTATCATTTATTCTAAGTGTGACATCTTAAAAAAAGTTATATAAAAAAAGTTATTGAATGAAACAGTTGTATAAAAAAATTGCAATGCTTGGTTTAGTTGAAATATACTTTGAAAAAATGACCAAAAAATATACTTTAAAAAGTCAAAATATAGAATAATGTAATATATATGCACCATGATGTTGGACGGTGTTGACATTGATGTCAACCCCTCAAGTTGACTAGGTTTGAATGTGACTAAAGACACCAGTTATGATGTCAAATTGTTAATGAACACTTCCTAGTAATTGTCGAATTACATCAAGTTGGTAGCTCCACTATTGGATGGTTGAAAACCCAAATCCTAGGGTTTGGGTTCCTTGGACTAAGGATGTACCTTTACTTTGACAAGGATTTTTTAAAGTTCAAACCATTGAATTTGGATTGGAGATCTAGGTCATTAGTTTCTCCTCGAAGATATGTTTATGTTGATCTGTAGTACACCCCATGGTTCCTCCTGGTTTGGGAAATATTCACATTTGAATTTGAATATCCAGCTTTGTGGGTTAAAACCACAAATGGTTGTGACATGACACCTTATTATTAATTCTCCTATGGTTGTCAATATATTACAATGATTATTGTTGCAATATTATTGCGTGTAAGTTGAATAACTTCAAGAAATAAAGACAATAAACCAAGCATTGACTTCACAACTAGGTAGAACCATATACACTAAGCCAATCATTGATTTCAAATTCTAGTAGAATTAAAACTATTTATATGCATAATCCTTAAAACAAATATTTTTAATAAGGTTATTAAGAGCTATTTATTCTATTGAGTGGACAAATCAATCCTTGACTAACTTAATTCCTAATTATAAAGGGTACATGGGCTTTGCTTAGTGTCTAAGTTGATATATAATGCAAATTAAATAAGTTACAATAATTAAATGCTTACATTTCCTAAAAGGACTCCTCCAACATTTACATGAAGCCCCTATTTAGTCCACACATATTACCATAAAAGGAATATCCAAAATGCCTCTCAAACATACAAAAATTCTCATTACATTTGATCTTATGTGCTCTAAAACTCTCAATCAAATCAGGTAAGAAAACAAAATGTTTAGACATCACTTTGGGTTTGGAACTATGGTTTCTCCTGCAATTGTTGACTAAGATTCTTGGCTCCCTTTAGGGTTTCTACTGTTGATCTAAATTATCCCTGCACTTTGCTTCAAGGGAAGCAATTTTTGAAGGCAATATCATCTATTTGTAAAGCATATTGATGTAAGGATGGATAACAGGGTTTGACCAATTGAGCAACAATGTTTACACATATGTTGGTAGTTCTCTAAGGGCATAGTTTGAGAGAACTGGTAGGTCATAGGGATTACTTGAGCCACTTTTGTTTGTGCCATCGTTTGATATTAGTGCCCGATGGTTGCATCATTGTGAGCAGTTTGGAACAAGGAAGCAGCGTGATGTATGATTGTTTGCATATGATCCTTAATGCTTATTCATTCATGAGAAGTTCAGTATGTAGTGGTATCCAGTTTTGTGAGCTCTTGATGATGAGAAGTACAATGGTTTATTTAGGATGTATAGTGACCTTTGCGAGCAGTGACAATGACGTGTAGTTGAGCAGTGACTTTGATGTGCAACATTGTGCAGCGATCAATTTAATTGTGTAGTGGTCAGTGGCTACCAGGATTTAAAAGATATACAACATATTCTTTACAAATTTACTATATTAATTTAGAACACAGGGGATCCAGTTTGAAAATTTATGAAACATGGTTTGCCAACTCTTCAAGGTGGCAGGATGGTGCAAGGAAGGTGATTGGAGTCACCTTCAGGTTGTGGCCTGAGAACACTTCAGGGTGGCAGGTTGGTGCTAGGGAAGGTCATAGCCTACATATGGTGTTGTGGAATCCTTTAAGTTTGGGCTAATAAAATTCAAGGTGACAAAGAATCCTTTTTTATAACAATTGGTAAACAAAGTGTTAGGGAACTCGCTTGGTTGTGGCCTGACGTACAAGGCATTGGGGCGTCCTTCCAATTGCAACAGGGTATTAGTGTTTATTATCATCTTACAGGTTGTAGCATGTAAATTAGGGGGTTGACGCCTCCCTTCGTTGCGGCTGAAATATTGATGTAATAAATATATTTTTAACAGGGTGAAGACAATTACTAAAGAAGTGTTTGGTGGTTTTTGACTCAGAGGGGGTTTTCCATCTAAAAATATTTGTGTCCATTGTTTTGTCTTTCTGCATTGTTGTATGATGTACTCTACCGTGGATAATTTTTTATGATTATATGAAGAAGAACAATAATAATAACTGAAGATTAACTGATGTTTGGAAAATGATTAAAAAGTGTTAATTGCTAAGAAATATTGATTCACCACCCCTCCCCCACCCCAAGTATTTCGAAAAATTGGCTTCAGAGCATGGTTCCTTTAGTAACAACATAACCGCTAGAAGGAAAATATCATAGCATAGAGATGGGAAAGTCAAAGAAGCAAGTTGCCAATAATTCGAAGGATGCAAGAGAAGGTATAGATACAATAACATCTAAAGAAAATCAGTGTGGTGCACCAACTCCCGAATTTTATGAAGATGATTACTAGATACGGGAATTGAGAATGGCAATCCATTTTCAAGCTCATAATGTATGGAAATCAATTGTTTCTAGATACACGTCTACTAACGAAGCTAAAAGGTACAATTCGAAAATCCTTGAATGTCATTCTTAATGTTCTGCCAAATTCCGTAAAAGCAAAAATTGTTCAATGTTCAATTGCCAAAATTCTTTGGGAAATACTTCATAATCTCTACTCAAAGAAGCATGCAAATCAAGTGATGGATCTTGAAAATCATGTGGATCCTAATGATGATAGTGAAGAAGTTGAAAAAATGAGTAAGACCGAATTTCAAAATGAAATGGTCAGAGTTAATAAAAACTTAAAAGTCAAAGGGAAAAGGAAAAATTTCTAGAAGCAAAATTAGAAACAACAAAATAATGTGTTGAAGAAATCAATAAGAAAAATGAAATTAATGCTCACATATTCAGGAGAAATCACATAGATAACAAAGGGTCGACGCGTTCCGAAGCTTAGATCTGGTTTCATCATTAGGAACACGATGAGGAGCACGATCAATATACCAAAAATATATAAATCTCAGAAATGCAACGGTAAATTCCATGTTATCTTTGTTATCTATGTGATTTCTCCTGAAGATCTGAGCATTATATCATGAATCACAGAAGCATACAATTTGAAAATAAAATGAAATTATCAGCAGTCTTCGAGTGTATCTGGAAGAAGACAAAAATTTTGAATTCAATCAAAAGCAACAATAATTTGACATAACCATGACAAATATTAATAGGCTTAAGAAACAAGTACAAGAAGCAGAAATGGAAAAGAAAGTATTGGCAAACCAATTAAAGGAATATAATCAAAGGTACATTTTTGTAGTTGACTAAAAGCAAAAGGAATTAGAAACATCTTCAAAAGAAATAAGCAGGCTCAGGATTGAAAATGAGAAGCATAAGGAATAGATACAACTTCTCAATAGAGAAGTAGAGAAGACCACTCTTCTCAAGCTACAGGTTGAAGAAGCAGAAAAAAGGAGGGAGTTCTTGAAAATATGGTTTCATGAAGATCTTACTCAAAATCAAGAAGAACATGATGCAGTGCTTAATGAGATCAACAAGCTCAAAGAAAAGGACCATTTACAGGTTATGGATGGGACAGATAAAGAATTTTCAAAAAGAACAAGGCTCCAATTTATGGAGGTACAAGCTCCACATATTTGCACAGTGAGATTAAGAGGAAGACTGAACCAAAGAAGAATGTTGTAACTCCGAAAATGATACCATAACAGTCAAGGAAAAAGAACAACAAAAGACTATGGAACCACCTTGTGAAGTAATATAACCAAAAATACATATAACAATGTTATCCCAACCATAATTACCAATTAAATTATCACCATACAAAATTTCATAATCTAATTATAAAAAAAAGATATGTCGGATCCCTGGAGCGCGTGCCAGAGCGGGGAAGCGAGCCGAGCTCATCCAATAACCAGCGATCTACAACTTCTGTTCTGACCAACCACAGCCAGGCGCTTTGCAATGGACCTATGCATGGCTCCACATTCCTTCTCGTTGGGACGTTAGCTGTTTTCTTTTCTCATCGTCATGCAGGTTTCTTCTTGGCACTAGTCCTTTCCTCTTCGGTCTTTGGAGCAAGTATAAACACCATTTAATCTACATCTTGGCCTATTTTATGGTCTTCCTGGCTAGTTAGACATTTCCTGGCCAGTGGCGACGTTGAAGCTATCGTTTCCGTCTCTGTCTTCGGAGCCAGCATAACTCCATTTAATCTGCCTCTTGGCCCTGTTCTATGTTTTTCTTGGCTGGCCAAATTATGCTTTATGGCCAGTTGCAACGTTGACGCTCTCGTTTTCGTCTCTGGCTTCAAGTATCTCTTGTGTTCCTGCATGGCGCTGGTGTTCGTGCTCTCGCTTTCCCCTCGACACGCATTTCGGTTATGAGGTCAGTAATTTCTATCTTCCTTACATGCTGTGCTATTTTCTGTACATAGGAATTTTGTTTCCGGTGCGTCATGGTGTAGTTATGGATTGTTGTTTCGTCTCTAGTATTGTTTTTCTATAATACAATGCCAGTACTTAGTTTCTATTCTAGAACTGGTGCGATTGTCATGGCTTAGTCTGTGATTGGCTCATGGTCAGAATGGAATTCCTTTCCTGGTCTTTTATGGAATGGAATGTCATTATTGAGCATGTTTTTTAGCCTATTTTGCTTCTCCTGGGTATCCTCATAATGTTCTCGGCAGTCCTTCAAAAATTGAGGAGATATTTTTTTATTTACAAGCCTTGCACAGACGTAAGGTTTAGATTCGGAGATTGGTGGTGTATCGTCGAGGTATATTGTTGTTGTATTGTTTGTCAAGATCCCCCATCCTCCTAGTTTCATTCTCTGTTGGTCTCAGCTCGGGTATCCCTGGTGACCTCCATACTCGGATTTCATTGATCCTTCCTTTCCTGACACCTTTGTCCAGATCGGAATTTTCTCCGGGTCCGATGCCCTCTGCTATTTTCTGATCGAATTTTTCAATATTTTCTTTGGGATTGGGGTGGATGTCCTTTTTCGTCCTGTCTTGTAATGGAGTATTTTCAACTTCTAGGATCATCCATTTTTGGTCAATTTTCCGGTGCGGTGTCGTCATTCACAGTTAATGCTTTATGGCCCCGTTGTAGTCCTTATGGGCTCGTACCTGCCTCGTTTTCTGGAAGATCATCCCAGTGTCGACTTGGCGTCTTCTCGATCCTTCGAGTCGTATGTCCTTATATCAGTTTGATTCCATCCACATTCATTTCCCCCCTCCCGGCATTTATATTATCCAGGCTTTTTCTCTCAAATGGTTAGTCTATTAGCGATTAATTTCTTGTACTAATTGGATTTGAAAATCTAATCTTGGTAAGTGCCCTGACTGTTATTCCAATGAGTAGTCCATTTTGGAGGCGCATGGACGATGGGTCCGATGCATCGGCCACGGAGGTGCTGATTCAAGCTACTCTGATGGCTGAGAGGGCTTGGGAAAATGACACGATTTCCGGGGGGTGGCAAACAACTCTGGATGATGTGGTCGTTAAATCGTCTCTGCATGGTGCTGATAGGGAGAAGGATGTTAGGTCTTCCAGGGGGAGAAAATGCTCGATACAGGAGGGAAAGGGCTCCCTTGAGCATTCGAACCACTATAATAAATCCTGGAATCGTGTCAAAACCACAGGCCCTCCTTCTGCTATCAAGTTGGACAACATTCATCTCTCTGAAAGAATTGAAAGTTTATAGAACCTTGCCTTGGTTGGTAGGTGGCACTTTCCGGAAATGAACGATGTTGAGATGAGGAAGTGGATTGCTGTCCATTGGAAACCAGTGATAGGATACACTCCCATTATCTCTAACCTCATGAAGGAGTGCTACTGCTTTCATTTTTTAAATGTTGCTGATGTAGATGCTATCCTTAAAGGTCCTTGGGTTTATAAGAGGAGTTTTCTCACTCTTTATAGATGGTATATCAGGTATGATCCGTTGAAAAATACTCCCGTTAATAACCTGATTTGGGTAAAACTCCCAAATCTCCCCCTAGAAATGTGGTCCAAGGAGATTCTCGAAGAGATAGGCAACTCAATTGGCAGATTTTTCTATGTAGATCCATGGGTTATAGGCGAGAAAGATAAAAGAATCGTGTGGATTCTCATTGAGAAGGCCTATAGGGGGGATATCCAGATCACATTGAGATTGCATGGAGAGGTTTGAAAATCAATCAAAGGTTGGACTTTTGGGGAATCCCTTTCTGATGCGCTGCATGCCACAAAACAGGTCACCTCATAAAAAATTGTCCTCGGCATCTAGCTCCTAAATCCAGAGTTCTTCATCGAAAGGCGAGGTCAAATATTTCTTCTGATAGCTTATCGACGACTGATCTGTTGGATGAACAACATCCTAATAATTTGGCGCTCAAATATTCCTCTTCCCCATGGACATAATCTCAAGCCTTCTCTCAGAATCCCGATGTTAGACCTGGTAGCTGGTTAAAGTTTGATCGACCTATGACGAAGAGTCCCATAACTTTTCAATGTGCGCCCATTCTAGAACCGAGAGGTGACTCTGTCGTTCCTTCTCCTCCTCCCTTTCAACTTAAGGATCTCTCTTTGGAGTCTCTCCCCATTCCCATATCGTCCTCCTCTCCGACTCCGGATAAAAACCTCTTGTCCTCTGAGAAAGGAAAAGAGCCGTTTGTGGCTGCCACTCCCGTTAACTCCCCTGTTTCATGTCCAGCTAACTTATGTGACAGTGATTTAGGCTTGCTCCTTAGCTGAAAATATCTCGAGTTGGAGCCATTAACCATCCATAAACCTTCAGAGCACGTCTCTCCTTTCATTAGCCTGGATTCTGCTAAGAACATTACTATGAGGAAGAAGACTAGGGGGAGCAGCAGACATTTTAGAGGGAGGTCTATTGTTACAGACAGTGGGGTGAGGAACCTATCTTTGGTCGATGTTCCCATTTATGATTTGATGAAATCTCAGCCTCTTAGAGCAAGCATGGCTGGAGAATCCTCAAAATGACAGTCATTGTATCTATGAATATTAGAGGTCTCGGTGCAGGCCTAAAATTCTTAGCGCTAAAGGATATCTTCTACACAGCTCGACCGAAATTAATTTTAATTCAGGAAACTATGCACAGTAGACAAGCATGCATTTTTTATTTCAGAAAAATGTTCCCAACATGGCACTTGGTGGCCTCTGAAGCTAATGGACTATCCGGAGGGATTGCAGCTCTTTGGGACCCCCAATGGATTTGTGCCAAAGCTTACAAGTGTTTCGCCGACATTGTGATCTCAGCTTATATCAGGGGAAAGGGCTTCCCCATTAACATTTTAAACACCTATGCGCCTTACAAGAATAGGATTCCTTTCTGGGAGAGGTTTTTTGCATCAGATCTTTTTGATATCGACTCTTTGATGATTGCAGGTGACTTAAATGGTACTTTAAGCCCTGATGAATGTTGGGGATGTTGCAGAAAAATGGATTCGCTTGCTGACCGCATAAAGTTTGAACTTATGAACAAAAATTTTGTCGATATCGTCCCATTGGAAATGAAGCCAACATGGGATAATGGCAGAGCAGAGAAGGCATATATTGCCAAAAGAATTGATCGATTTATAGTGCATGTTGGCATTATAGACAAACTGGGTATGCCTTTTTCTTCGGTTGGGAATGCTTTCGTATCTAACCATAGAACAATTTTTCTCAATTGGAGAGAAAAGGGATACAGGAAGGGGTACCCTTTTAAATTCAATAGAACATGTTTATAATACCCTTCCTTTAATGATATCATCTCCAACGCCTGGAAGGATTTATCTGCTAGAGCAATGCTTCCCCTGATATTGACTTTTAGAGACAAGATGGCGGCTGTGAGAAAGCTAGTTAAAGAATGGCAAATTGACAAAAGGAGAAAGGACAGACAAGCGATTCTGGATACTCAACGGGAGCTGGACAACATTATAAAATCCATGGATACCAACTATTGTCCCTTCAGCACGAAATGCCGGATAAGGGAGCTCGAAAGGAAAAAAAACACATTGCTGAAGCAGGAAGAATATACTTGGAGGCTTAAAAGCAGGGCTTTATGGCTCAAAGGAGAGGACAGGAACATGAAATTCTTTCATAAATTTGCAAATGCCAGACATGAGAAAAATACCATTTGGAAGATCAGTGATGGAAATGGGGGTTTCTTCGTTTCTCAACAAGACATTTCAAGGGAAGCTGCCTGACATTTTAAGAGTCAATATTGTAGAGGGGAGGGCAGTGCATTCCAAGACATCCTTTGGGGTATTGAATTGGTCCCTCAAATGTTCGATGATGAAAAGAATGAGTCCTTGTTACAACCAGTTACAGAGAATGAAGTGTATGGAATCTTGAAGGCCTTTAAAAAGGACAAATACCCAGGCCCGAATGGCTGGACAATTGAATTTTATACCCATTTTTTTGATATCATTAAACAAGATCTATTGAGGATGGTTGAAGCATCTAGAATGACTAGTAGTATCCACCACGTTACTACATCCACTTTGATTGCTCTAATTCCTAAAAAGGTGGATGCAGATTCCTTTCATGATTTTAGACCGATCTCATTATGCAATATATCTTTTAAAATCATCTCAAAAATCGTTACGGAAAGAATAAAAGGAATTCTAGCTTCCTTCCTCACCAAGGACCAACATGCTTTTCTAAAAGGGCGGAACATTTTGGATGTCGTGGCAAATACACAGGAATGCCTATTCTCTATGATATCAAAAAATTTAGATGCGGCCATATTGAAAATCGACCTACAAAAGGCCTACGATTGTTTAGACTGGGGGTTTATCAGATGTTTATTGGTGAAGATTGGAATGAGGCCCAATTCCATCCGGTGGATTATGGCGTGCGTAGAAAATGTTAACTACATGGTTACTATCAATGGAATTCCTTCCCCTTTTTTTCTTGCTGAAAGAGGGCTTCGATAAGGACGTCCCCTCTTGCCTCTTTTATTTATTCTAGCTATGAACTCTCTCAGCATACATATTAACAAAGTGGTTTTAGAAAATAGATGTAGGCCTGTCAAGATTTGCAGGAGCAATTTCATATCGCACAACCTCTTTGTGGACGATGTGCTTCTTTGTGCAATGCTCTGTAGGGATTCATGGATATGTTTAAATGACATCCTTGAAAGATTCCAAAGAGCCACGGGGCTCATTATTAATAAGTCGAAATCCACCCTCTTTCACAATGATTCCAACATGGATTTGGTGTTATGGATTGCAGCCTTGTTTGGTATAGAGACTAGATCGCTCAAGGATGGCCTTAAATATCTAGGCTTCCAGCTCAAAGCTAAAGGCTACTCTAAGAATGATTGGCATTGGCTAATAGAAAGATATTATAAAAATATTTCGGCATGGGAATACAAGAGTCTTTCTTTGGCAGGGAGAATTATTTTATCTCAAGCGGTCTTGACACAGATGGCTGTCTACTGGGCTCACTTGTTCTACCTCCCAGCAAGCATCATTCACAAGATGAACAAGGTTTCGGCCAATTTTATCTGGGGCAGAAAGACAGATCAGCGGAAATTTCATCTTGCCAATATGGATAGTATCTCTTTACCCAAGCGCCTCAGTGGATGGGGACTTATGGATTTAAGGATCTTTGGCAGAGCGCTCCTATGTCAAACGCTTTGGAGAGGTATCTATGGCGAAGTTCCTTGGAGTAACACTGTTAAATTGAAATACTTGAGAGGTAAGCATCTGGAATTTTGGTACAGATCGGGGTTGATTGGGATCAAGCATGGTTCTGCCATTTGGCTTAGTCTACGGAAGATTGAGAAGTACTTTTTAAAGAACCTGAAATGGAGGATTTACTCTGGCAGCAGAATTCTAATTGGCGTCGATCCCATTATGTGTGGTCACAATGACATTATCATTCACGGGCATTTATTATATTTTCTTCATAGGAGTGGTATTTTTACATGGGATAAACTCATATCCACTTGGCATGGCTCTACCCCTATATGGAAGGATGCAAGCGACCTTTGCTTACCGGATAATCTGGTCGTGTCTTGGAAATCTGTCACAGATGTGCTTGGTAGCCGTGGGTTTCAACGCTTCGGGTTGGCGGATCAACTAACATGGTCTGTGCCAAACACTCAACTGCCGGCGCGGGTTAGAGACATATACTCTGACATGATCTATTCGAAGGCCTCTCCCTCACGTGAAAAGTTTCCTATGGTCTTCTGGAAGGTGGGATGCCCCCTGAAATTATTTTGTGTGGCTGGTGTTCAAAAACAAGAATTTGTCATGAGATAACTTAAGGAAAAGAAGTTGGCACGGTCCTAGTAGATGTTCGATGTGCGAATCTGCCGAGGAGTCTAATTTCCACATGTTCTTCCAATGCAATTCCACACAGCAAATCTGATATGGTCTGGCTTATCTTTATGGTTTTCCTCACGTTGATTTTGTTTCTACCCATGCAGCGTTCGAACGGTGGAGCAGGCAAAGAGATCCATGGCGTTTTCTTATCTTAATTGTTCTATGGTGCGCTTGGAAATGGAGGAACTCAAAAATTTTCAAAGACTCAAGGGATCCCCTTAATTCCATTCTGCAAAACATTTTCGCCATCTGGAACATGGTCTATGGAAGAAAGGATGGATGAGAACTCCTATCTTGTACAGGATATCTCTCCTCCTATGTTCTATTTTTGTATGCCTTGATGGTTTTATTTCTGTTTGGTTTTTTTGGTCCCAACTTCTGTTGTTGCTCCCACAATGCCTTTTGTTTGTTCTGTTTCAGTCATTCAGTACTATGTGTATTGATCTGGTTTTGATGCTGTATAATTGTCTCTTATGGACCTTTGAAGATGTATCTTCCCTCGATGCTTCCTATGGCTGATACATGGGCCACTTTTTGTATATTTCGATGCTTTTATATTGTCTCAATATAAAACAATGTTGCTTTTTCTCTCTGAAAAAGAAATATGAAAAAAAAATACAAAATATAAAATTACAACTTAAACACATGAAATATAATAAAATATATTAATTCACTAAATATTGTGCCAATCCATTCATGCACATTTATAACATTATCAACTCAAAAGTATTAGTTTTTCTTACAACTATGATGTTATATATATGACCTGTGACAAAAATGACAACCATTAGCCATGAAATGAAAAATTTATTAAATTGGTCATTCTTTCAAACATTTAGGAATAAACCCTTCCAAATAATAATGGAGAATGCATGCCCAGTAGCACCAACTCCCAATGTGATATGAAAACAACAACCGAAAATAAAATAATAATTTTTTTAAGGAAATCGACCTTAAATGCTATTTTTGAATATTCCATTAGGAGTCACTTTCCTCCATCTGCCAAATCAAAATAGGCTTAAAAGTCACTGTTTTAGGATAAGATAATAGAGGACTACACGTGAGATTCCCCTCAATACATATACATATACATGTGATAGAAAACACTGTGAACTATTTGCGACAACTCATCATTCTGACAGAAATTAAATCTCTGGATACTACAACAACACAACTAAAACATCCTAATAAATACCAATTTGATATATCACTGCATTCTGCTCTTAAATATCCTTCCACTTACAAACAACATCCCTCAACGAACACAAACTTTAAGGTTGTTGATGGATTTGGTTCTTCTCTTTGGAGATATTTGTTTTCTTTTGTGGCTGAGGGAGTCAAACTTCAGAAATGTTTTTAAAAAAGCGAAGTTGGACTATTTCAGACTCAATAAAGTTTTTTTTTTGGGTGGGCAGATGAGTTTGAAGGATTGTTCATCTGGAAAATAGTTGTTGTTGTTTTTTTTTAATATGGGAAGAATGTGGAAATTCCTTAGTATCAGAAAACGGAGAGAAGTGGTTGTGGCAGTTTTTAAAGACAGTTGTTTGGGATTTTAATGCTTATTAGGATAAATTTATTTGGAGTTTTTCTGTTTTTATATAAGTTATATTCTACATGAATACCATGAGTTCTGTGAAACTAGAAAATCGCGGTTAACTTAACCAAAACAAATTCACCTGAACTACTTTAACATGATTCTTCTGAGCACATCTGTAATATGTTGTTAAGGATTATGGTTCTGTGACTGATAACGTATTGATGTAATCTTGTAATTGCAGAGAAAATGGTGGAAAGGCACTCTTCTTTGTTTTAATCAACACCGGAAAAATCACAGAACACACATACAAACAATTATTTTTAGCCATAGTCTATCTTTTATATATTTTGGGGTTTTCTAACATGTATTTTTTAATGTAATTTGTCCAGAATCCAGCATAGATTTGCTGAAATTATAAGTTTGAATTGTGAAGTTTCCACCATTCAAATATCCCAAAAAAATTTCAAAACACTAAATTTATATGTACAGTAAAAAAAATTGATTTAAACAACAACAAAAATTATGATTAAACCAAAAACATTTCACAAGATTCCAACCGGATACTCCAAAATATATAATATAATGGTTAGACAACGGCCAAAAATTTAAGTTCGCAATAGCAGAGTGTCTTTATAGAGTTTTCTCTGCAAATATTTCTTGATGAGGACGATATTCATGATAACGTATAAGGTGAAAAAACATAATCGATACCATCGACCAACTAAACATTCTTGCAACAACATACAAAACACACAACCTGCAACATCCTAAACAATTATAAGAATACAAACAACACAACAACGAATCGTTATATTTATCCCTAAATATGACTCCACCCACATATTCCATCAAACAACCATATACATAACTGACCAACACAGACACAATCAACCACCACAGAGTGCCAAAAAAACCAGGATAATTTCCAAATAGATGACGTGATTCCATTGACCTACGATGCTTTGTTTTTTCCAATTCTTGCTTATCAGTAGATACCTGTCGTAGACGAACAACTTCCATCGTATCACCTTCAACAATAACAGAATGAGGATCACTAGCCATATTCACAACAAAAAAACCAGAGAAGCCCCTACACTTCTTTCACCATGCTCCGCTCGGCGCTGCAAAAGCAGATTCTGCTTGCTTATTAAATCCCCTTGCCTCATTATTTAAGTCCCCAATAGGCCCTAATTATGTGTCTTCAACCCTACCTATAGATAGAAAGAAGAAGACTCCCTTCACCCGCAAGTGTCTCTTTCATACTTTTGATATGAAACTCATCCATATGAAGCCATGGCTTACCATAATCCACTCAGATGGACACCACCGTGGAGGACCATTGAGTGTCGCTATCACAATAATATGCTTCCAGAAATACTAGTAGAAATACTGATGTTTATAATAAGATTTTTTGGAAGTTTTTCAAGTGGGTTTTTTTATTTATTTATTTTCTTTAAAATCGTACAGGAATTTATTGAAATCTTAAGCTTGATGGGTAGCCCTTGCACAATTGAAGTGCCCTAGGGGTTTTCAGGTTGTTGAATCCATATATACAATCAAAAAACTAGTTTAAATAACACAAATCAAGATTTCAATTCAATTTTTTTTGCTAGATTCTAGCATCGAAAAGTCCAAAAAGTCGCACTAAAGACAACTCCCTAGAAATACATCTCTACTGTTAATATATCTTTGCTGTAAATTCTCATTGTGAATACCTTTGCTATGAATGTGACTTGTCACTATCACAACAATATGTGTATGTTGTAATACGCTTATTGAAACCATAGTGAAGGATTATGATTTTTTGAAGGGGATCATTCAGATGGCTTTCTGAGAGAGTGGACTATGAATGTGGTTATTCATCTCTTTAAGAGTGGAGATATCAATAATCCCTCTAACTACCGTACTATTATGGTCAAACCCCTCATGGCCAAGATTTTTGGGAAAATGATAGAGCAAAGAATCCGCATTTGGGAAGAAAGTAAGGGGAAAAGGGCAAAATACAAGCAAGATTTAGACCTAGACACTTTACCATTGACCATTGTCTCATCCTTAGACATTTGATAGATAACGTTTGGGACAAGCAAGGTGAAATAACCTATTTTTGTTTTGTGGACTTTAAGAAAGCCTTTAACACAATGCCTAGATACAAATTATGGAACGGGATGGAAGAATTGGGTATCCCGGATGGAAGAGTTGGGTATATTATAGACCAGTGGTTCATAGACTTTATGAGAAGGTTAGAGCTAAAATCAGAGAAAGTGAAGGAATGTATGAATGTTTTGGTAGTGATATTGGTGTTAAACAAGGATTCCCTCTATACCTCACTTTATTCGGTTTATATATTGATAAGCTAGAAGCTTGGTTAAGTAAAGCGGATGGGGAAAGGGTTCATCTAGCAAGCTATGTTGCAAAGTTTCTTCTATATGCAGATGATCTTACCCTAATATAAAAAATGATGCAAGGATTAAGGGAACACTTAAAGGCCTTAGAACACTTTTGTCAATAGGTTGGGATGCAAGTGAACATTAACAAGATGAAAATCATGATTTTCTCTTTAAGTAGAAAAAACCAAACACTTTTCTTTTCGAATGCAGTCCTCTGGAGAGTGAAAGAATACAAATATCCTAGGATTGAGTTCCACCAGAAGCTCATTTCGAAGACTTGTAGGACAAAAGAATTCAGGGAGGATGGAAAGCCTCATACTTACTTGGAAAACCAAGAAAAAATCTTTTTGGTTTGTTAGTTACGCCGGTTGTTCTCTAAGGTTGTGAAGTATGGGGAATTAGCTTGTCAACTCGAAGCTGGATGCAGTTAGAAAGAATACAGAAACAAATAATTACTAGCAACCTCAAAGTTAAAGCCTCAATCTTGTATGAAACCCTTTTGGATAAAGCAGGTACTTTTCCATTGGAGGCAACAATGATAATCATGTTAATAAGCTTTAAATAAGGCTAGAAACATGGATAACCAACGTTGCCTCAAGATAGCTATGGAAGAGGGATTAGATCGTAAGCAGAAAACTTGGATGAAGCAAAACAAAAAGTGGTGGAGTAATTGGAATATCAAGTTGCATGAATGCCTTAGCACCAATGAAGAAATGAAAAAAAATTGTGATGGAAAAATTTAGGATTGTCATGTGGACCAATCACAATGGTCGTGAAAAAGCATACTATGTCAAAGAGTTCAACCCAACTTGTGACCATGGTGAGAAAACATATTTAGGAGTAGTTATTAAGGAAAAGCAAGGGTGTTAGTGGCATAGTTGAAGACAGGGTCACATCACCTTAGATGTGAAACTGGTAGGTGGAAGATCCCAATGAAGTTTGGGAAGAGAAAACTTGCATTTTTTGCAAGAAGGGTGTGGTGGAGATGGAATGACACTTTGTAATGGAGTGTATAGCATATAAGGATGTCCGAATTCAATATGAAAACAATCTAAAGGTTGATAATGTGCACCATATATTTGACAAAGATAAGATCAATAAGATTGCTAGCCTTCTAGTCAAGACTCATAGCAGAAAATCCAACATCGAAAGGAATATGAAGATGAGCTAAGGTTGTTATTTTCTTGGTCCCTTAGGCTGCTCAACCTCGTTGACATCATTAAAGTCATTCATTTCATTTCATTCATTTCTCAATGCATCATCAATAGAAGATAAAGAAAGGTTGAAATTTTCGAAAATAAAAGCTTAGCATATGTTAGTTTTTTAAACATTTGTTAGATTCGTTTTACATATAATTCTACGGTTGCTTCTCGGTGAAATGGTAGACGGGGAAACCACATTCTTGATAGACATATGGAGCAAGAAACCAAATATCTGATGTAGGTAATTTCAATAGAGTCATGGGGAATTCTATTAGTCTCAAGGGTTATTTCTTACATGCAAATTGTTGATTTCTATTGGCGTACATTAGAGAAATTTTGAAATTTAAAATAGGCTTTCTAAGGAATATAATAAAATAATTTTTCATCCAAGAAGTAATATCGCAAGGTTCATTAAATTCGAGCCTTGAAGTTCAAAGTTTAGTGAACCTCAACAAAATCTTCACATTCAACTTATATTCGGCCCAGATTCAATTTAAGGTGGTGGTTTTGTTTTTAGTTTGGGGAGCGTTGTGGATGTTGTTACATCTCACTTGCACCCTAGCATTTTTCTCAGCCACTATTGGCGTCAATGATAAATCCATCCGTGATGTGTCCAATCTGAGCATCTCTCTGGACTAGTTCCCATGAAAAATCAATCGTTTTGTCTTGTCTAAACATTTTTTTCACAAGTTAAAGGGACATGTCGGCTTATTTTTATTTAAGAGGGACCTAGGATTATTTTCAACTCTCACCCCTACAAAACACTTGGACATGATGGCTCCACATGCTCAATGGGTCATCTATACAAATATCATAAAAAAAAAAAATTATATAGTTTAAACTTTTAACGTACATATACTTTGCGTTATTATTCATTATCTTTATTATTCGTAAAGCGTGTATGAACTAAATTGTATAATTTAAAAATAATTGTATTTATATAACTTTTTTTTTGTTTGTAGGCTAAGGTGTTGCTCTCTTTTTTCTATTACTTCAAATCAAAATACACATCAAAATGAGGTTGCCTTCCACTCGCCCTCTTGGGGAAACCGAGTATTTAAGCCACCTGAAGTTCTTAATAGCCGCCCAAAAATAAAAGATCCATAGTCTGTTTATCCAAGCTAAATACACTATACAGTCTTTCAGATTTCTAATCCTACTTACTTGCATATAACAGTTTTCTACATCTAATGCTTGAAACATTTTGGAATTATCTATACTATGCATTTTCATCAAAATTAAAACATATCTAAAATTACTTAGCTTCTTCCTCTGGACGCTGGGTAGTCTCCTTGTTTGCATTCTGCTGGCCTTCCTTTATCAATTGTTGGATCTCATCCAGCTTCTTCTCCTGCATCTCCAAGGTGATCTGTATAATTCAGAGCTCCCTCCTCAGGTTTGGAAGTCCCTGCGCAAGTTCAGCCATCTCTGTTGCCGCTTGCTCCAGCGCTTTGGCCAACAATCTTTTCATCACCCAGTATATATGAAGGGACTATTTAAATAATGACATTCTACCCCTAGTGTTACCAGGGTCATGGATAAGGAACTCCCAATCCTCCATCTCAGTGTTCGACTGAGCTTGAATGGATTCCTCCTCCATATTCTGGATAATTCTTCTAATTATGGGGCTCGCGCTTTGGTTATATGCCTTCTCAGCTTGCTGAATTTTCCTATCCAACGATCGGCTTGTCTTTTTACCCGGTCTCCCCATCTGCCCTCGTCGTCCTCCCCTTGCTCCTCGGTATCTTCTCGTTCCTCTGCCTCTCGTGCTGCTCGGTTCCATCTCGCTTCCCGCATGTCTGCTTCCCTTCTGTCTGCCACTCTGCCTTACCCTTCCTCCCCGTTGTCCCAGCTGTTCGTCGTTGGTTTGCTGGTGCTCCCTTCCTTCTACAGTTCGGTTTCGCTCCTTATCCCACCTGCTATTATCTTGCCAGTCCTCTTCCTCCTCAGAATCATCGTAAATTTCATATATCTCCTCAATTGTCTCTTCTTTCGCTACCTCCTTGCCTTTTCTGTCCCTTTCTCTGCCTAGCTCAGCTTCCATTTCTTCTGCAATCCTTGCTCTCTTTCTGGTTTCCATGGCAACCTCAGCAGGTTTTCGGCGCAACCTCTCTCTGTAACAGCTCACCACCTCTTTTCCTCTCCTCACTTTTTGGGTTCCTATGCAATTTTTTCGCTGTCGAATCCTTTGTTGCCGTTCATTTATAATCCTTCTATCCCTAGTCCTCTTACCTGTCAAATTGGTCTTCCGCTGCCACCTAATTGTATTTATATAACTTAACATAATGGCTCAATGTGTTTGATGGCCTCATCTTTCTCGAGCATAAATATCAAATATAATAAATTTGTATACTTTTAACATATCATATAACTTATGTTATATAGTTGTTGAAATTCATATATGTAGTATTGGTAAAGTTTATTAAAAAAATTATATACTTTGAAAA
>APFE030622562.1:31850-44499 GCA_000404065.3 Pinus taeda
AAATTAAAGAAATGTAAAATAATAAATATAAATATAAATATGAGAAGGGTGAAACTCATGAACCCTAAAAAAACCAAGTGTAAATATGACAAACATAATCCACTCCCTCCAAAGTTGTCCCTAAGGGGAAGAATCCAAAAAACACAAAGGAAAGAAATCCCAAGAAAAAGTTCAGAAAGCGCAACAAACACAACCACATTCATCACAACTAATTCATTGCAAATGAAACATATCCCAATCACGCCACCATAATACAAATAACTGTTTGAATGCACCATTCCCAGTTAAAGAAGAAGTTCATCTTTTAAACCGTGGGTGTTGTGAAGATAATACTGAAACATCAAGTTTTAGTTCAGAATTTTCCTCTGATCCTGGACAAGCAGTTCTATTTATTGAATGCGATTATGAGGATCCTAATTTTTATAATTATAACAATGAATATACATAATTTTATTCTACAGAATCTACATATGATGAAGAAGTAGAAGCTCCTCAAAAGCTAAAAGTCCTTATGGCCTCTAAAGTTGAGATAATGAGGCAAAGCTTCTAGTAGGAATTAAAGCTCTACCTGAAGGAGAAATGAAGCAAAATCTTATGGATACCTTCCGAAAGACAATGCTAAAATCACAACCTAGTACTTCTTCAAGTTCAGGTAAGCCAGATGATAGCAAACCTTTGTTTGTAGATGCCTCTTCTGAACAAAATATTAGATCTTTTATCAGACATAACAGAAGAGAAAAACCCAAGATGCTCACTTTAAGTGATATTGGCAATGAAATCAATTTGTTGTAAAAGGAAATTGTGGAATTGAAGAAGAAAATTGTAGAGATAGGAGAGGGAAAGAAAGTTAAAGAGGTCTTAACTATTAAATATTTTGAAATGGGATCTCTCTACTTAGCCAAGAATCTAAATATTGAAATATATGAGGCTAATGATTTATCAAGTTTAAACTGTAGGAGATTTTTCACCATCCAACACCAACAATTTCATGTTATGATTAATCTTGTCATTCAAGGGAAGAAGTTTTTTCTTAAAACATTAATTGATAGTGGCTCTGACATAAATGTTTTTAACAGAAAGGAAATACCTGCTAGGTATTGGAACAATTAAAACAAAGAATTTATTGGAATGGGGGATAAACGGTTGAATCTACAATATGACGTGCCACAAGAAACCCTCTGCTTTAAGGATTATTGAATAAATATGAAGTTTGTAGTGTCAAATATCCCTATTGACTTCATATTGGGGACACCATTCTTAACAGTCGTAGAGCCGCATGGGTTTGTTAGATTGAAAATTGGAAAAGCATAGTATTTCATAATTATTCCTACAAACAATAACCAACCTCTCAATATCACTCTCCCATAATTTTGTTTCTTCACCAAGAATATCTACAGTAGTGCAGGTGATGGAAGATTTGGTAAAAGTCGAAAACAAGCTATAAGATGTTAAAAATAAGAACGCTAACATAAAGTTTGAGGAAAGGTTAGCATAATAGTCTGTTAAGACACAAATCCAAGAACTCCAACAAAAACTTGAGGCTGAATTTTGTGCATAAGAAATAAATGACTTTTAACATAAAAAACAATATTATGTGGAATTGTCATACATGACTGAGTGCACTGATAAACCCTGCAAAATTTGTGCAATTCCTTTGAATGAAGAGTATAGAAATATGTGTTAGAAATAAATTTAGAAAGAAAAATCTTAAGATCTCATAACTTCATATTCTCTTTATCATTTATTCTAAGTGTGACATCTTAAAAAAAGTTATTCCAAGCGTGGAATTGAATGAAACAGTTGTATAAAAAAATTTCAATGCTTGGTTTAGTTGAAATATACTTTGAAAAAATGAACAAAAAATATACTTTAAAAAGTCAAAATATAGAATAATGTAATATATATGCACCATGATGTTGGATGGTGTTGAAATTGATGTCAACCCCTCAAGTTGACTAGGTTTGAATATGACTAAAGACACCAGTTATGATGTCAAATTGTTAATGAACACTTCCTAGTAATTGTCGAATTACATCAAGTTGGCAGCTCCACTGTTGGATGGTTGAAAACCCAAATCCTAGGGTTTGGGTTCCTTGGACTAAGGACGTACCTTTACTTTGACGAGGAATTTTTAAAGATCAAACCATTGAATGTGGATTAGAGATCTAGGTCATTGGTTTCTCCTCGAAGATATGTTTATGTTGATATGTAGTACGCCCCATGGTTCCTCTTGGTTTGGGAAATATTCACATTTGAATTTGAATATCCAGCTTTGTGGGCTAAAACCACAAATGGTTGTGAAATGACACCTTATTATTAATTCTCCTATGGTTATAAATATATTACAATGATTATTGTTGCAATATTATTGCGTGTAAGTTGAATAAATTCAAGAAATAAAGACAATAAACCAAGCATTGACTTCGCAACCAAGTAGAACCATATACACTAAGTCAATCATTGATTTCAAATTCTAGTAGAATTAAAAATATTTATATGCATAATCCTTAAAACAAATATTTTTATAAGGTTATTCAGAGTTATTTATTCTATTGAGTGGACAAATCAATCATTGTCTAACTTAATTCCTAATTATAAAGGGTACATGGGCTTTGCTTAGTGTCTAAGTTGATATATAATGCAAATTAAATAAGTTACGATAATTAAATGCTTACATTTCGTAAAAGGACTCCTCCAACATTTACATGAAGCCCCTATTTAGTCCACACATATTACTATAAAAGGAATATCCAAAATGCCTCTCAAACATACAAAAATTCTCATTACATTTGATCTTATGTGCTCTAAAACTCTCAATCAACTCAGGTAAGAAAACAAAATGTTTAGACATCACTTTGGGTTTGGAACTGTGGTTTCTCCTGCAATTGTTGACTAAGATTCTTGGCTCCCTTTAGGGCTTCTACTGTTGGTCGAAATTATCCTTGCACTTTGCTTCAAGGGAAGCAATTTTTGAAGGCAATATCATCTATTTGTAAAGCATATTGATGTAAGGATGGATAACAGGGTTTGACCAACTGAGCAACAATGTTTAAACATATGTTGGTAGTTCTCTAAGGGCATAGTTTGAGAGGAATGGTAGGTCATAGGGATTACTTGAGCCACTTTTGTTTGTGCCATCATTTGATAATAGTGCCAGATGGTTGCATCATTGTGAGCAATTTGGAACAAGGAAGAAGCGTGATGTATGATTGTTTGCATATGATCCTTAATGCTTATTCATTCATGAGAAGTTCAGTATAGTGACATGCAGTGGTATCCAATTTTGTGATCTCTTGATGATGAGAAGTACAGTGGTTTATTTATGATGTATAGTGACCTTTGCGAGCAGTGACAATGACGTGTAGTTGAGCAGTGACTTTGATGTGCAACATTGTGCAACGATCAATTTAATTGTTTAGTGGTCAGTGGCTACCGGGATTTGAAAGATATACAACATATTCTTTACAAATTTACTATATTAATTTAGAGCACAGGGGATCCTGTTTGAAAATTTATGAAACATGGTGTGCCGATTCTTCACGGTGGCAGGATGTGCAAGGAAGGTGATAGGAGTCACCTTCAGGTTGTGGCCTGAGAACACTTCAGGATGGCAGGTTGGTGCTAGGGAATGTCATAGCCTACATATGGTGTTGTGGCATCCTTTAAGTTTGGGCTAATAAAATTCAAGGTGACGAAGCATCCTTTTTGACAACAATTGGTAAACAAAGTGTTAGGGAACTCGCTTGGTTGTGGCCTGACGTACAAGGCATTGGGGCGTCCTTCTAATTGCAACAGGGTATTAGTGTTTAGTATCATCTTATAGGTTGTAGCATGTAAATTAGGGGGTTGACGCCTCCCTCCGTTGTGGCTGAAATATTGATGTAATAAATATATTTTTAACAGGGAGAAGACAATTACTAAAGAAGTGTTTGGTGGTTTTTGACTCAGAGGGGGTTTTCCATCTAAAAATATTTGTGTCCATTGTTTTGTCTTTCTGCATTGTTGTATGATGTAGTCTACTGTGGATAATTTTTTATGATTATATGAAGAAGAACAATAATAATAACTGAAGATTGATTGATGTTTGGAAAATGATTAAAAAGTGTTAATTGCTAAGAAATATTGATTCACCCCCCCCCACCCCAAGTATTTCCAACAATTGGCTTCAGAGCATGGTTCCTTTAGTAAAAACATAACCGCTAGAAGGCAGATATCATAGCATAGAGATAGGAAAGTCAAAGAAGCAAGTTTCCAATAATTCGAAGGATGCAAGAGAAGGTACAGGTACAATAACATCTAAAGAAAATCAGTATGGTGCACCAACTCCCGAATTTTATGAAGATAATTACTAGATATGGGAATTGAGAACGGCAATCCATTTTCAAGCTCATAATGTATGGAAATCAATTGTTTCTAGATACATGTCTACTAACGAAGCTAAAAGGTACAATTCGAAAATCCTTGAATGTCATTCTTAATGTTCTGGCAAATTCCGTAAAAGAAAAAATTGTTCAATGTTCAATTGCCAAAATTCTTTGGGAAATACTTCATAATCTCTACTCAAAGAAGCATGCAGATCAAGTGATGGATCTTGAAAATCATGTGGATCCTAATGATGATAGTGAAGAAGTTGAAAAAAAGAGTAAGACCAAATTTCAAAATGAAGTGGTCAGAGTTAATAAAGAACTTAAAAGTCAAAGGGAAAAGGAAAAAATTCTAGAAGAAAAATTGGAAACAACAAAAGAATGTGTTGAAGAAATCAATAAGAAAAATGAAATTAATGCTCACATCTTCAGGAGAAATCACATAGATAACAAAGGGTCGACGCGTTCTGAAGCTTAGATCTGGTTTCATCATTAGGACCACGATGAGGTGCAAGATCAATAGACCAAAAATATATAAATCTCAGAAATGCAACGGTAAATTCCATGTTATCTTTGTTATCTATGTGATTTCCCCTGAAGATCTGAGCATTATATCATGAATCATAGAAGCATACAATCTGGAAAAAAAAAATGAAATTATCAGCAATCTTAGAGTGTCGCTGGAAGAAGACAAAAAATTTGAATTCAATCAAAAGTAACAAGAATTTGACATAACCATGACAGATATTAATAGGCTTAAGAAACAAGTACAGGAAGCAGAAATGGAAAAGAAAGTATTGGCAAACCAATTAAAGGAATATAATCAAAGGTACTTTTTTGTAGTTGACTAAAAACAAAAGGAATTAGAAACATCTTCAAAAGAAATAAGCAGGCTCAGGATTGAAAATGAGAGGCATAAGGAATAGATACAAGTTCTCAATAGAGAAGTAGAGACGACCACTCTTCTCAAGCTACAGGTTGAAGAAGCAGAAAAAAGGAGGGAGTTCTTGAAAATATGGTTTCATGAAGATCTTACTCAAAAGCAAGAAGAACATGATGCAGTGCTTAATGAGATCAACAAGCTCAAAGAAAATGACCATTTACAGGTTATGGATGGGACAGATAAAGAATTTGCAAAAAGAACAAGGTTCCAATTTATGGAGGTACAAGCTCCACATATTTTCACAATGAGATTAAGAAGAAGATTGAACCAAAGAAGAATGTTGTAACTCCGAAAATGATACCATAGTAGTCAAGAAAAAATAACAACAAAAGACTATGGCACCACCTTGTGAAGTAATATAACCAAAAATACATATAACAATGTTATCCCAACCATAATTACCGATTAAATTATCACCATACAAAATTTCATAATCTAATTATAAAGATAAATATTTTTTTCCACTTACAAAATAATAATATGAAAAAAAATACAAAATATAAAATAACAACTTAAATACATGAAAGATATTAAAATATATTAATTCACTAAATATTGTGACCATCCATTCATGCACATTTATAACATTATCAACTCAAAAGTATTAGTTTTTCTTACAACTATGATGTTATATATATGACCCGTGACAAAAATGAAAACCATTACCCATGAAATGAAAAGTTTATTAAATTGGTCATTCTTTCAAACATTTAGGAATAAACCCTTCCAAATAATAATGGAGAATGCATGCCCAGTAGCACCAACTCCCAATGTGATATGAAAACAACAACCGAAAAGAAAATAATAATTTTTTTAAGGAAATCGACCTTAAACGCTATTTTTGAACATTCCATTAGGATTCGCTTTCCTCCATATGCCAAATCAAAATAGGCTTAAAATTCGTTGTTTTAGGATAAGATAATAGAGGACTACACATGAGATTCCCCTCAATACATATATATGTATATGTGATAGAAAACACTGTGAACTATCTGCGACAACTCATCATTCTCAGAGATATTAAATCTCTGGATACTGCAACAACGCAACTAAAACATCCTAATAAATACCAATTTTATATATCACTACATTTTGCTCTCAAATATCCTTCCACTTACAAACAAAATCCCTCAACAAACACAAACTATAAGGTTGTTGATGGATTTGGTTCTTCTCTTTGGAGATATTTGTTTTCTTCTGTGGCTAAGGGAGTCAAACTTCAGAAATATTTTTAAGAAAGCGAAGTTGGACTATTTCAGACTCAATAAAGTATTTTTTGGGTGGGTAGATGAGTTTGAAGGATTTTTCAGCTGGAAAATAGTTGTTGTTGTTTTTTTTAATATGGGAAGAATGTGTAAATTCGTTAGTATCAGAAAATGGAGAGAAGTGGTGGTGGCAGTTTTTAAAGACAATCATTTTGGATTTTAATGTTTATTAGGATAAATTTATTTGGAGTTTTTCTGTTTTTATATAAGTTATATTCTACATGAATACCATGAGTTCGAACTATTTTAACATGATTCTTCTGAGCACATCTGTAATATGTTGTTAAGGATTATGGTTCTGTGACTGATATAGTATTGATGTAATTTTGTAATTGCAGAGAAAATGGTGGAAAGGCGCTCTGCTTTGTTTTAATCAATGCCTGAAAAATCACAGAACACACATACAAACAATTATTTTTAGCCATAGTCTATTTTTGATATATTTTGAGGTTTTGTAACATGTATTTTTTAATGTAATTTGTCCAGAATCCAACATAGATTTGCTGAAATTATTAGTTTGAATTGTGAACTTTCTACCCTTCAAATATCCCAAAAAAATTTCAAAACACTAAATTTATATGTACAGTAAAAAAATCTGATTTAAACAACAACAAAAATTATGATTAGAACAAAAACATTTCAAAAGATTCCAACTAGATACTCCAAAATATATAATATAATGGTTAGAAAATGGCCAAAAATTTAAATTCGCAATAATAGCAGTGTCTTTACACAGTTTTCTCTGCAAATATTTCTTGATGAGGACGATATTCATGATAACATATAAGGCAAAAAAAAACATAATCGATACCACCGACCAACTAAACATTCCTGCAACAACCTACAGAACACACAACCTGCAACATCTTGAACAATTATAAGAATACAAACAACACAACAACGAATCGTTATATTTATCCCTAAATATGACTCCACCCACATATTCCATCAAACAACCATATACATAACTGACCAACATAGACACAATCAACCGCCACAGAGTGCCAAAAAAACCAGGATAATTTCCAAATAGATGACGTGATTCCATTGACCTACGATGCTCTGTTTTTTCCAATTCTTGCTTATCAGTAGATACCTGTCGCAGAAGAACAACTTCCGCCGTATCGCCTTCCACAGTAACAAAATGATGATCACTAGCCATATTCATAACAAAAAAACCAGAGAAGCCCTTGCACTTCTTTCACCATGCTCCGCTCGGCGCTGCAAAAGAAGATTCCCCTTGCCTCATTATTTATTTCTTCTTGACCGTCGGTCCCCAACAGGCCCTAATTATGTGTCTTCAACCCTACCTACCGATAGAAAGAAGAAGATTCCCTTCACCCGCAAGCGTCTCTTTCATACTTTTGATACGAAAAAAATGCAGGTGCCAGTCAATTCTTCAGTTGAGTTACTGTTCACAGCATATATAACGCCTAATATGTAAAGTCGGGCAATGCTTTTCTTCATTAATGGCTCGAGACATAGACACCTCAATTGTTATCATCTCTGAAGTAATTAGGTTGTCTGAGGTAATTGGGTTGTCATCTCTGACAAGTAGTAGTTTAATCGGGTGAATTTTTCTAGTCTAGATTTCTTTTCTAGGATATTTAACATTATGTAAAGAAATGAAATAAAAAATCTTTAAATTCTAAAATATTCCAGAAAGAAATCTATAATGGCCTTCACAATTCCTAATTCTCACAATTTAGTGGATCTCTGGTTCCTTTTATCCCCAAACATTGATGGTGCATCTACCCCTGGTCTACTGTGTATGTGTCTCATCATTCACGCCTTTCTCCATGATGTGGAAATCCCTCCATACGACGTTATAGCTTACCGTAATCTACTAAGTGTCCCTATCACAACAATATGCTTCTAGTGGTTTATAGAAAGATTTTTTGGAAGTTTTTCCCGGGGTTTTTCCGGTCTAATTTCTCTAAAATCAGACAGAAATTTATTAAAATTAAAAGCATAATGGGTAATCCTTACACAATTGAAGTGCCCTATGGATTTTTCAGGGTGTTGAATCCATATATACAATAAAAAAACTAGTTTAAATAACACAAATCAAAATTTGACTTCAAACTTTTCTGTTGGATTCCGACACGGGAAAGTCCAAAAAGTCGCACTAAAGGCAACTCCCTAGAAATACACCTCTTCTATTAATATCTTTTTGCTGTAAATTTTCATTGTGAATACGAAATTGTCTTTGTTATGAATGTGACTTGTCGCTATCACAACAATATGCGTATGTTGTAATACGCTTATTCAAACCATAGTGAAGGATTATGATTTTTGGAAGGGGATCATTCAGATGGCTTTCAGGGAGAGTGGACTATTAATGTGGTTATTCCTCTCTTTAAGAGTGGATATATAATAATCCCTCTAACTACTGCATTATTATGGTCAACCCCCTCATGGGCAATTTTTTTGGGAGCATGATATAGCAAAGAATCAGCATTTGGGAAGAAAGTAGGGGGAAAAGAGCAAAATACAAGCAAGATTTAGACCTAGACACTTTACCATTGACCATTATGTCACCCTTAGACATTTGATAGATAAAGTTTGGGACAGGCAATGTGAAATAACCTATTTTTGTTGTGGACTTTAAGAGAGCCTTCAACACAACGCTTAGAGACAAATTATGGAACGGGATGGAAGAGTTGGGTATCCCAGATGGAAGAGTTGGGTATAGTATAGACCAACAATCCATAGATTTTAAGAGAAGGTTAGAGCTAAAATTAGAGAAAGTGAAGGAATGTACGAATGTTTTGGGAGCGATATTAGTGTTAAGCAAGGATGTCCTCTATCCCCCACTTTGTTTGGTTTATATATTTATAAGCTAGAAGCTTGGTTAAGTAAAGCGGATGGAGAAAGTGTTCATCTAGCAAGCTATGTTGCAAAGTTGCTTCTATACGCAGATGATCTTATTCTAATCTCAAAAACAATGCATGGATTAAGGGAACACTTAAAGGCCTTAGAACACTTTTGTCAATAGGTTGGGATGCAAGTGAACATTAACAAGACCAAAATCATGATTTTCTCTTTAAGCAAAAAAGACAAACCAAGCACTTTTCTTTTCGAAGGTAGTCCTCTGGAGATAGTGAAAGAATACAAATATCTTAGGATTGAGTTCCACCAGAAGCTCATTTCGGAGACTTGTAGGATGAAATAATTCAGGGAGGATAGAGAGCCTCACACTTACTCCAAAATAACTGTAGAAAATAATTCGGGGAGGATGAAGAGCCTCACACTTACTCCAAAATAACTATAGAAAAGTTGAACTTTGGGATTGGAAAACCAAGAAAACCCTTGTTGGTTTGTTGGTTACGCCGATTGTTCTCTAAGGCTGTGAAGTATGGGGAAGTAGCTTGTCAACTCGGTGCTGGAGGCAGTTAGAAATAATACAGAAACAAGTAATTACTGGCAATCTCAAAGTTAAAGCCTCAATCTTGTATGAAACCCTTTTGGCTAAAGCAAGTACTTTTCCATTGGAGGCAACAATGATAATCATGTTAATAAGCTTTAAATTAGGCTAGAAACATGGATAACCAATGTTGCCCCAGGATAGCTATGGAAGAGGGATTAGATCGTAAGCAAAAAACTTGGATGAAGAAAAACAAAAAGTGGTGGAGTAATTGGAATATCAAGTTGCATGAATGTCCTAGCACCAATGAAGAAATAAAAAAAATTGTGATGGAAAAATTTAGGACCGTCATGTGGACCAATCACAATGGTCGTAAAAAAACATACTACATCAAAGAGTTCAACCCAACTTGTGACCATGGTGAGAAAACATATTTAGGAGTAGTTATTAAAGGAAAAGCAAGGGTGTTAGTGGCACAGTTGAGGACAGGGTCACATCACCGTAGACGTGAAACTGGTGGGTGGAAGATCCCAAGGAAGTTTGGGAAGAGAATACTTGCATTTTTTGCAAGAAGGGTGTTGTGGAGACGGAATGACACTTTGTAATGGAGTGTATAGCAAATAAGGATATCCGTATTCAATATGAAAACAATCTAAAGGTTGATAACATGCACCATATATTTGACAAAGATAAGATCAATCAGATTGCTAGCCTTCTAGTCAAGACTCATAACATAAAATCCGACATCGAAAGGAATATGAAGATGAGTTAAAGTTGTTATTTTCTTGGTTCCTTGGGCTGCTCAGCCTTGTTGATGTCATTAAAATCATTCATTTCTCAATGCATCATCAATAGAAGATAAACAGAGGTTGAAATTTTCGAAAATAAAAGCTTAGCATATTTTAGTTTTTTAAACATTTGTTAGATTGGTTTTACATATAATTCTACGGTTGCATCTTGTTGAAATGGTAGACGGGGAAACCACATTCTTGATAGACATATGGAGCAAGAAACCAAATATCTGATGTGGAGAATTTCAATAGAGTCGTGGGGGAATTCTATTAGTCTCAAGGGTTATTTCTTACATGCAAATTGTTAATTTCTATTGGTATACCTTAGAGAAATTTTGAAATTTAAAATAGACTTTCTAAAGAATATTATAAAATAATAGTGGAAATAGTGAAATAAGATTAGATTACCTCGTCATGTTTTGGAGGGAAAAAACAAAGAAATTGTTTTTTCAACTCGTATTTTCAACTTATCTCCCTACGATTTTACTCAAATTTCGAGCAGGGGCACTCACTAGATGCAGAATTTAATTTTGCATCCACAGAGCAATGTCACAATGTTCGTGAAACTTGAGCCTTGAAGTTCAAAGTTTAATAAACCTCAACAAAATCTTCACATTCAACTTATATTTAGCCCAAATTCGAGTTAAGGTGGTGGTTCTCTGTTTGGTTTTGGGAGCGTTGTGGATGTTGTTACCTTTGACTTGCACCCTAACATTGTTCTAAACCACTATCGGTGTCAATGAAAAATCCATCCGCGGTGTGTCCAATCCAAGCGTCTTTCTGAACTAGTTCCCATGAAAATTCAATCGTGTTATCTTGTCTAAACATTTTTTTCAAAAGTTAAAGGGAAATGTTGGATTGTTTCTATTTAAGCAGGCTCTATGGTTATTTTTAACTCTCACCCCCTACAAAACCCCTGGACATGATGGCTCCACGTGTTCAATGGGGTCATCTATACAAATCTCATATAAAATAAATTTACCTTTGCGTTGTCTAGTTAAAATTCATTATCTTTATTATTCGTAAAGTGTGCATGAATTAAATTGTATAATTTAAAAATAATTGTATTTATATAACTTAACATAATGGCTCTAGGTGTTTGATGAGCTCATCTTTCTTGAGCATAAATATCAAATATAATAAATTTGTATACTTTTAACATATCATATCTATAACTTAATGTTATATAGTTGAATTGAAATTCATATTTTAGTATTTGTAAAGTTTATAAAAAAATTGTATACTTGGAAAATAATTTTATTTAAACTATTTATATAAAAAATAAATATTTAAGTATAGATGGTTTATTATTTTATATTATAATTTATTTAAAATTATATATATATTTGAATTTAATGGTACTTCATTAAAAAAATTGAATTTGAATCAAACTTAATCGTTGTCAAATTTGAATTTGAACCCGAACCATATGACTTTGCCAATAAGTACCCATATTGCATACTTTCGATGGACCTTACTACACGAAAAATGTGAAATATATTACAAAAATGTGAAATACATGAAAAAATGTAATTGTAATCATGTTTTTTTTCATATAGTTCACATTTTTTGTATAATAGGGTTCATCGAAAGTATGCAATGTGAGTACTCCTTAGATGCAAAATTAAATTTTGCATTCAACGAGTACCTCCACTCAAACTTTGAGTACAATGGTAGGGATATATGTTGAAAATACAAGTTGAAAAAATAGTTTTTTTTTTGTTGTAATCTTTTAACCTTTTTACTCCAAAAATGATGAATCGTCCCCCATGGTTGACATCGTCATATTGAATCCTATTGGTTTTTATAAACTTGATTTTTGTTGTACATTTCTGTTTTTTAAAACCCATTTTTTACCTCAAAATTTCTTTAATGAAACTAGCACAACCACATTAATAAATGTGGTTGATATCAACTTA